>CAJUYG010002787.1:0-27210 GCA_910591675.1 Galerucella calmariensis
ATGTTCTTGACATTGACTACTACTTCAATTTTACAGTGATGTATTTTTTAATGCTTCATGAACAGAATTTATAAAATTTGTATTTGTTTCAGGTGTGACGCAACCAAGTGTAGAAATTCCGTGGGTGCATCCTTCCTTGGAAGTCCTAGACGAAGTCAACGACTCCGAAATTTACAAAGCTGTTCTGTCATCCGTGAATGACTGGAAGAGGAGACAAGAATTGAAGAAAATCACTAACAGGTATTCCATGTCGTAACAAAATTATATAAAACGGTATAAATGTTTTAATAAGAGCGGTTCGTGAAGTCTTCACGGATGAATAATTAATCTAGGAAGGGAAGTTGTTAAGTTAAGGTGAAGTGTTAACAAAAATATAAACTTGATAAAAATACATTTTTTCACAATCTCAAATTCCTACACATAGCTTTTAGATAAATTGGTGTGGCACCTAGTTTTATAATGGAGTAAAGGGTGTTTTATTATTCATTGTTCATTGTATAATTGAGACGGGTCGTCTTCAAGGAGAAACTGGAAACGGGAGAGGAAGACCTTTCTTTTTGATGGGTGGAAACTTGCTCACAGGCACCGGGTACTCGTTCTGTCTTTCCCCGGGAGTTTGGGACTCTCCCCAATAGGGTGTCCCCGACCAGAGCTGATCTCGCACTGGAACCACCCCTGGGGTTATACCATCAAAAACGAAAATATCTCATCCTATTTTTCTCTCACCATGTAATTCCTTGATGCTCTCTTTCTTCTTTTTCCTTTTTTCTATCACATATCTCACATACCCGATATTATTTGCCAATTTTCCTTCATCTCCACCATGGTCCTGACAAAATTATATTTTCCCAGCTTCCATCCTACTTTTTTCTCCGCCTCTCTTCTTGGTAAATCCCATCTTATGCATGTGAAGGAGGTGTGCTCTGCATGATCCCTCTACCCCCAATATATGCACTCATCATCCTCTGTTTTCCCTATTTTTTTCGTAAACAATCGGAACGACCCGTGTCCCGACATAGCTTGACTTATGAAGTAATCCATCTTCCTATGCTTACATTGCAACCAACTTCTCAGATCTTTAATCAGGCCTCTTGTCCACTTTCCCTTCACTTTTTCCTCTTCCTACCTTATTATCAATTTTTCCATCTTCTCCTCCTTTATCTGTTTTCTTTGTTCCCTTCCTCTCCTAAGTTCGTTGACCCTTGTCTCGATCAGAAAATATATAGGAGGTACTCCTGCAATCACCTGAAGTGCTACATTCAATATCGTACGCGCAGCAACATTTTTCTTTGTACCCCTCCCTCCTATATTTGTTTACCCAAACCATCCCCTTCCAAATCGGTGCTCAATAAAGAAGGATTGATTTCACCACCATACACACCACCATAACCCCCTTCCAACTGCTGTGACCCTCTCTCTAGCTTTTCTGATGGTCTCACCTAGGTGCCTCCTGCCTCCTGACCCTAGTCATATAACCAAGTACTTCAGTTTTTCCCTAGGTACTATCATCGTACTCCCCAAACGAAACCTCACTTTTTTCCTTCTGTGCCCTACCAATGTCATCTTTGTCTTTTCTGGTGCTAGCTCCATACCCCTGTTAACAAGCCATCTATTTACTTCCCACATTGCTTTATCCATATTTATCTCCAGAGCATATGCTCTAGCTGCAGTAACCACCTAACCTAACCGTACACGAGATTCACGACAAATTTTCAAAAAAGTTCCATTAACACAAATTCATCTGCATTTTCATGTGCTAATTAGAAGTTGGATACTGGAAGGTGGAGCCCAGCGAACATTTTTTATATTTTTACCCAGCCTGTATCAATTTGGAGCCACATATTATACATTTTTGAAATCCGTTCAGCAAGGGAAATGGAGAAATTGGAAAAGGGAGGTTCCATTTAAAAAAAAATGGTGGTGACATCATTACACGAAGGTGGTTCAGCCTGTATATTACATTATTATTTGAAAAAATAGTAAATTAAAATTAAAAATCGACCTGTTTCGGGAATTTTCAATTCTATTGTTTATTTAGCTAACAATGAATGTATGCGTTACTTATGGACGCACTGTATATCAGCAAATGCAATATAATTGCAACCGGAGTGTATCCCATGAATTAAATTTACGGTATTGATTATAGAGGACATCATTTTACCAATTGGGACGTCATTAATATGTGGGATTGGATGTGATCAATAACAGCATAAAGTTAATTAGGTACGTTTGATTCAGAACGTTCTTAAAACTAGGCTCTATGGAATTATGTATCTATTTATTGTTCGTATTTGTTTATGTATTTCTCTCTATTGCAATTTCTGTCGCGTTTATAATATTCCCCTTGAAGTGTAAACATTGTTGGAGTAAATTAATATCATGTAGTTGGAAATTTACGAAGCTTGAAGATTATAAATTGCGAAAAGCGTTATCACTCGGGAAAACTGGTTTTAGTTGAAATTAAAATGTATTATGGAGCATGAAACGTATCGGGATCCCAGTTACTTCAATTTATCTCTCTGCCATTTTGTATCAGGGACGTGGTCTCTTAAACTCCATATGATAGTGATTTATGGATGGAAACATTTATGATTGTAGGACTAATATCTTCCTCTCCATTAATTTGATCATAAAAATATGAAGTCAAATACTATTGTGATAGGTACCTAATGTGAAAGCTTTTTAATTTGAACTATGATGCAAATTGCTGAAGTACGTTAGTTTTTGAACAATTGTCCATTCCCTGGGACCCAAACAAATCTATTGGATATATGTGATGATCGTTGGACCAACGATCTCATATGGAACTATTGCCTGGTGGCCCAAAGCTTTACAGCCAACGGCCCAAGCAAAGCTCTCTGGTTTACAGAGACAGGCTTGTCTGGCAATTACTGGTGCTATCAGCTCCACACCGTCAGCAGCCATGGAAATCCTTCTGTACCTACCTCCTCTCCATATATTTTTGGAAAGAGAGGCTAGATGGACAACATACAGAATTGCGCATATTTCTAAATGCACAAATCAGCCTTATACAGAACGAAGCAAACTGCTAGTAGACACTGAAAGTTACCTCTGACATAATGCCTCCAAGAGTAAGCTACAACCACACTTATATCGTCCTTAATCCAAATAGAGATAAATGGGTTCTCCGTGAGGATGAACTATCAAAAACAGACAGCTGTTGGTACACAGAGGGCTCAGAAACATCCTAGGGCTCTGGTGCAGGTGTATACGGGCGCAGACCTAGGACAGAAATTTCAACCTCTCTAGGATCCTATGCCAACGTATTTCTGGCGGAAATTTACGCCATTGTTTCATGTGTGGATCCCTGGCCATTCTGGCCTCTCTGTTGCAAGAGAAGGTGTCGCACGTGCTTCTATCTACCTGGATAGCAAGAAGAGCTTTAGACTTCTGGCATAATTTACCAGGATTGGTTCATTCAAAGACTTTTATACATCCGAAGAATGTCTCCAAACAAATGTTGTACTATAGCAGGCATGGCCCACATTGTCTAACAGGTCTTTTAACAGGCCACTGTCATCTGAATCATCATATGTTAAAACTTGGACTGCCGTCTTTGTCTGGAAGGTGATGAAACAGCAGAGCATGTAATTTGTGCCTGCACCGCCGCAGCACGAAGCAGGTATCTGATGTTTGACAGGGTCTCTCTCTTGCCCTCGGACCTGAAATATAATTCACCAAATAAACTAATCGACTTTGTTGAGAAGCTGAACGGGCTCATTTACAATTTTTTTTTTAATTTCACCATTAGGAAAAGCACATCATTTTGAGGCTCTGTGCAAAAAATTAGACTTCAGCGAGACTCCTAAATCGCCTAAAAAAAATTATAAACATTAAACAGCGCTCCTCTCCGAATTTCAAGCGTGACGTCATCGCATATGAAATCTCTCGTTCAGAGAGCGGATACCGAGCCGATCGGTTTTCGGTTGGATGACTACTTAGCTAGTAACAGTACTTTGCCTGCTTATATGCTCATTATTTTTTATTATACGTTTTAGCAAACTCTAAACAGTGTTATGTTTGTGAAATAAGAACGTTTAGAAATAATTTGAACTATTCGACACAATGATTCAGAACCAGAGTAATAAAATTATAATTTAATAAACTCGTGTTTTTTATTAAAAAAACTCCATAATCAATGCAAGTCCACTTCTGGAAGATTTAATGAGTCTTTTTCTTTTAAATTAGGTCCACCCATTTTTTTTTTCAACACAAAGATTTTGTAGGTAATTCAAAATAAATAAATTCTACGCGCACGTTAGAAGCGTAATGCTAGTGCATATTAACTTTCATATGCCTTGACGTCACAGTCATAGTCTTCGCCCCGCTACGGTATGCTTGTTTAATTGGTTGTATTAGGAGAACGACATATTCTATTGACATGAAATTTTCAGAATCATATTTTTATCCTTAGTCGTTTGTTTTACGACAGTTAAAAATGATTTAAAAATTTTATTAAACGAGCCCATTAGTTTGGTGAAATATGAATACGTGTGAGCCAAAAAAGACTTTTGCGAGTAGCGGTGGAGCGCCTTATAGACCCACTCACCACACACCTAAGCTAAACTTAACAAGAATATCCTGTATCTTTTTATATTTTTGAAATATTCTGCTGACTTGAGCGCATACAATTTTTATGATCCATTTAACAGGATCTACACGCGGCACTTTTTAATGTCTTAAAATAATTAAACACTCTACATATCACTTAACGAGTTTGTCTTTCAATACGATATTCACGCATTTCTCCATTATCGGCATTTTTACAACACTTTATTGTACAGAGCAGGACAATAACTGTGACGCTCCGCTTCTGGAAATATTAACACCAGATAAGGTTAGATGCAATTGGCGTTTGTCAAAATTTTAGTAGCCGAGTAGGTGGGACACTATTACTCTTTCTCTCTTAGTTGATAATTTAAGGTACCTCAAGCCTCAAGCTAGTTGGTGATTACTGTATTAAAGATCAAAAATTCGTCATTTTTATCACTGACTCAACTATAGATAACAAATCTAGCCAAGTTCCAGAACCCATACAAAGTTCAAATTTGGTATCCAGATAGATATAGTTTAAATAATAGCCTTCTTGGTGTGCGTCATCGTTTGTGACGTATAATCGGGTTTTGGGTATAGTTGAAATAATACCCTTCTTGGTGTGCGTCATCGATTGTTAATGTCTTTCTAACACATTACGTAGGAAGAAATGGAAAAAAAGGCAGGTCTGTGATTAATCCTAATCAAAATATCACAATAATGAACCGTTTAAATGTATTACAAACGTTAACCCTAATCTTTGACTTACAAAAATTTGATTGGTTGATGTTTAGATTACGCTCAAGATCAACCTATCAATCGAGAGATTAAAATAGTATGAAGGCGTTACATTCGTAGCGGAATAAGTCTTAACGTCTTTTTCTACTGTCACACTGACAGTTCTTGACAGGTCTGTACTTTGTTGTTTACGGTCAATTATTATTTATGGAAAGTGAATATTAATCTTATTGTTTTATTTCTATGAATAATACAAAAATATGCATGAATACACGGAAAATATCAGTATTTTGAAAGTTCTCAAGTATTTTCAGTTAGAAAAAGAAGCTGGTGATTATTAATTGCTTAGCTTTTTCGAATTTTGCTAAATACAATCCTGATGATCTTATTTATTAAATTTAAGGTTAGCTATATGTCAAAATAGCAAATAAAATAAACAACATGCCGAAAACCCGGATATACGTCACACTCGATGACGCACACCAAGAAGGGTATTATTTTAACTATATAGTTGAAATAATACCCTTCTTGGTGTGCGTCATCGATTGTTAATCTCCTTCTATCACATTACGTAGATAGAAATGGAAAAAAGGCAGGTCTGTGATTAATCCTTATCAAAATATCACAATAATGAACCGTTTGAATGTTTTACAAACGTTAACCCCAATCTTTGACTTACAAAAATTTGATTGGTTGATGTTTACATTACGCGCCAGCGCAACCTATCAATCGCGAGGTTAAAATACAATGAAGGCATAACTTTCGTAGCGTCAATAATGTGTCTTTCTTTTTCTACTGTCACACTGACAGTTCTTGTCAGGTGTGTACTTTGTTGCTTACGGTCTATTATTATATAAGCGTTTTCGATTATTTACTTTTGGCTGCTAGTAGCAGCTCGTAGTGACTGAATTCCGTTCGTTTATTACCGGGCGTGACGCCTAGCCTTACCTTCCCCTTGCCCCTCAAGCACATACCGAAAAGTATGAGCTTCAAGCCACGGACATTAAATTTGACGTTTGTCCGGTTTGACGTTTATTTAAAGGTTAAGATTGTGCCGATTACGATTTAATACGATTTAAACCTTACTAAAAATATCTAAATATGCAAAATTTTCTTATCAAAAACATTATAATCGAAAGCTGTTCTTCTAACAACACAGGAAATTCATTGGTATTGGCACATGTCAGGTGGTTTTGAGCATCCTAAAAAATCGTGTTCGATTTGCTCAAAAGTCGTGACGACTGAGGCGTCACGCACAAGTGCTTGAAGCCCAAATAAACGAAAGCAACATTTATGGAATCTTATTGTTTTATTTCTATGAATAATACAAAAATATGCATGAATACACGGAAAAACATCAGTATTTTGAAAGTTCTCAAGTATATTCAGTTATAAAAAAAAGCTGGTAATTATTAATTGCATAGCCTTTTCGAATTTGGCTGAATACGATCCCGATGATTTTATTTATCAAATTTAAGGTTAGCTATATGTCAAAATAGCAAATAAAATAAACGACATGCCGAAAACCCGGATATACGTCACAATCGATGACGCACACCAAGAAGGGTATTATTTTAACTATATGTCGTTTATTTTTTTTTCTGTTTTGACATACCTATAGCTAAAGTTAAATTTTTTTACCAGCTTCTTTTTCTAACTGAAAATACTTGAGAACTTTCAAAATACTGATGTTTTTCCGTGTATCTAGTTTTGTATTATTTGAATAAACATAACAATAAGATTAATACTCACTTATTAAATATCAATAATAATTGACCGTAAGCAACAAAATAGGGACATTGGAAGAAGACGTAATAAACATTGCCAATACCAAAGGTACGTTTGCATTCTATTTTGAAGGATGTAATTTCTTCCGATTGGTATGTCGCGCTTGCGCGTAATCTAAACATCAAGCAATCAAATTTTTTTAAGTCAAAGATTAGGATTCACGTTTTTAATACATTTAAACGGTTCATTATTGTGATATTTTGATTACGATTGATCACAGACCTGCCTTTTTTCCCATTTCTTCCAACGTAATGTGTTAGAAGGACATTGACAATCAATGACGCACACCAAAAAGGTTATTATATGAACTCTAGTAGTTGGATAAATACAAAGGAATAATTGCTTCTATTAGGAACACTTACTTATAGTGTCTGTAATGTAAGAATCAGCAATCAAGCCGGGCTTTTTGAGGTCTTCACGTGAATATATATAACAAGTGGAATACCACCTCTATTTTTTTTGCTACTTAATAATAATGAATACTGTTTGAATAGACTAGATCAAAATCGATTACAGCGAATTCAAAATATGTGTGTTGGTTTTATTTGTGGCATCCGATGTCGAAATCCAACCTCCAGGCATCTTGCAGACCTTGGCTGGCTGAATATAAAAAATAGACGTATTCTTCATGGCTTAGTACTATTTCACAAAATGATGTTAACCAAAACCCCTTATTACCTATCGAAAAAAATTAAAAAGATATCAGAAGTACACAATGTAAATGTGAGATTTAAAAATAAAATTAGTATGCCGAAACATAAAACCACGTTATTTCGATCTAGCTTCTCATATAACATTGCTAATCTGTACAACATGATCCCCGAAGTCTACAAAACGGTACCCATTTCTCAATTTAAACTTACACTTAAGAAGTCTCTACTTAGTAATAGCATAACATTGAAATTCTAAGTCTAAGCAGATAAAACTTGCCTTATTCATTTTAATATTCTCAAAATTAGGTTACTTAACTTTTGTTATTTGAGCATGTAAGAAATTATTGTAGGTAAATAATATTTTCCGCAAATCGCTAGGAAATTTTGACATTCCTGTCAAAATTTCTTGACGAAAAAGTCAGGACTTCCTTACTGTAAGGAAATGTCATTTCCTTACTGTAAGGAAATGATATTTCCGTACAGTTGTTAGTGTTCTACATAAATGATTGAAAACACATTGCTTATAAGGAATTAATTTATATTTTGAAAACATCAACTCATTGCTGAATACATTTTTAAGATCAATTTGTTATATTTACAGTAATTTGACAGTTAGTACAATTATTGAACATTGGAGGAACACTCTTAGAACTATGAGAAACATTTTGGACAACATGCAGGGTGGTAGGGTCATTTTGTTGAATATTTTGTACTGTGAAAATTTTATTTGCCACCTCAACCTTATTGTTAAGCGATTCTTCGATATATCCTTCAGCAACGTTTGATGACTTCCATCCGCCATGCCTCTTTAAACTAGTTATGTCGGCACCAGAGTCAACCAATATTGTTGCAGAAGACCGACGAAAGCAGTGACCAGTATATTCTGTCGGATTTACCAAGTTCAAATAAGTAGCAACTATTTTGGGCATTTTTCTAAATTGATGAATTCCTACCACTTGTCTACAACCCTTTCCGCTTTGATATTTAAAGAAAAATCGGTCACTGTTCATATTTTCTGGTCTTAACGAAACATACTTTCGATAAACATTCAAGTAGATCTGATTAATTACAAATGATCTTGGTTTGTTGGTTTTCGAATCAGGTATGCTGATTAAAAGCTTAGATTCTAAGTCTTCTATATCGTGTACATTCATTCGGACTAACTCATCCATTCTACAGGCCCCAGAAATACCAAATATTACAGCCACCTAAAAAATAAATAAAGCTATAATCTAAATAGAAATTAAAACCTTGTAAATTACCTTAATCATTAAATTTTCTTTATCTGGAGCTTCCTGGATAAATTTTTCAATTTCTTCCTTCGTTAAAATCTTAGATTTCTTTGCCCTATAACCTTGAGCTTGCCGTTTCAATAAAGAACGAAGTTTTGAGTATGTAGATATATCTACATTGTGTTTAAGTGCAAGGGTTGACTTCAGCATTGAATAATTGGCCCATAATGTTGAAGATTTCATCTTTAAACAAAGGTCTAGGAAGTATGCCATTACAACATTTTCTGAGAAAGAACTCGTATTTTTACTCATGCGATAATCCATAAAACGTCTGTATGCATTTTCGTACTTTTCTCTTGATTTCTTTGGCAATAATTCTAATGAAGCAGTATTCACTGCCTCAACCAGCTCTGGAGGAGTCCCAGGAATGGAAATTTCATCATCACTTATCATTTTACTTTCGAGAACACCAGCAATTAAATTTATAAGCGTCAAGTTTGACAATTCAACCTCAATACGTTTCCATAGTAACCCAAGTAATTTTATTAGGAATTTCAAAGCACCATTTATTTGGGAATAAAATTATCGTGTTTTTTTTTAAATCAATCAATATCTGTCGAATTTTAAACGATTTGCGGAAAAATAGTATGTTTACCTCGTAGGAAAAGCCACATTCCTGGACTCTGTGTCTTCACAGTCGTCCAGGAATGTTAAGCTTTTCCTACCCGGTAAACAATGTACTATTAATCTTTAGTTTTGCGGTTGCGTGGAAGAGCGCTACTTAGCTGGTGCTTCTCGTATGAGAACATCATCTAAGAGCGAACGTCGCCTTTGCTTGTATTGTATTTTTATAACACAGCAATAAAGTCATTTATTATTATTATTATTTGATAGTCAACCAACATAAGGTAACTCCGTCGTACTTGCCTGAAATTTTTTTAATTTGTTAGTAAAATAGTAACAAATTAGAGTGAAACGTTACAATAAATAACAAATCTGCAATAACTAAATTTCTTTACAGGTTAAAAAGACAAGACACTCTTAGTGCTTGCTACAAGGACGTAGGATGTTTCGAAGCATCAGGACCGTTCGGATACCTAGACACAGTTCCAGATAAACCGGAAAACATTGGTATAACTGTTGTACATGTTTATATAATCTCATCATTTTATCAATCTTTATTTGACAGGCACGAAGTTTTTGATGTACCCAGGTAGAAGACGACGTAAGCGAGGATCGCCTCCCGCAGAAGTGCCATTTGAGAAACTAGATGAAGCATTTGAATGGGCCAAAGACGGCTTCAATGGTAGTCTACCAACTAAAGTATTGGTCCATGGTTTTGGTAGTGATTGTAACTATATTTGGGTATACGAAATACGAAGTGCCTTGATGGCTATTGTAAGTGCTTTTTGTGATAAATTCAGCAAAGTGATCATAAAAATTATTATTCTTCTACAGGAAGAAGTTAATATAATATGTGTGGATTGGAGTAATGGAGCTTCTTTGCCGAATTATGTAAAAGCATCTGCAAATACGAGACTGGTCGGAAAACAGTTATCATTGTTACTTAGAGGCCTCGTGGATAACATCGGACTGTCTTTAAAGAAAACTCATATTATTGGCTTCAGTTTGGGAGCTCATATCGCCGGATTTGCTGGATCAGATCTTGGAAATTTAAGTCGGATTACTGGTAAATGAGTTAATTATTTTATAAGTTGGAAATACTCAATTCACTGATTTATGATATAAGTTATGTATAAGGCTAATATTATGATTGATTGATCTTTAATTTGACAACAACTAGGCTTTGTTTCAAACAAAAACATGAGCTTTCGGGTTTTTATTTTTCGATTTTTGTCACAGAAAAATGGTTACTAATATTTACATATAGGTAATTATGCAAATGTCAAATTATATTTTACAGTTAAGATGAGTAGCTTTCAGGAACTGTGAGACTTTCTTGATTTCGGTGGGGCAGTGGAGTATTACTTCGAGGTTATGCCTTAGGTCAAATTGCTGACATGTAGCGGAAAATTGTTTGCAATCCGTCAGTAAGTGCTTAACAGTCACTATGGCATTACAGCTATGACAAACGGGACGATTTCCTGATGATATCAGATATCCGTGTGTGAGTTTAGTGTGGCTGATACAGAGTCTTCTGATTATAGTAGCCTCTCTCCGTGTTAAAAAGTTGAGGGAGAGAGAAGTGGATGGATGGATATCATGAAGTGCTGTCATGCTATTACGCCATAGGTGTCGCCAAGATTCTTGTGTAACGTTTTTGAAGTGGATCTTTAGATCGGTTGCGAGCTGGACAGTGTGTTTTGGATTGTTACTATTGACAGCTTCTTTCGCGTGGCGGTCCGCAGTTTCGTTACCATCAATTCCGATGTGAGATGGAAGCCAGGTGAGAGAGACTGTTATATCTTGAGCAACGAGAGTTTGATAGATGTCGTGTATGTTCTGGACAATTGAGTGGTCAGTGAAGATTGATTTGATTGACTGAATGGAGGAGAGAGAATGTTTTTGTGGGGTAGGGAGATGCTTTTGAAAGCTTAAAATGCTATGGAGCTCGCCTGTATGAATGCTTAACATTGAAGGTAGAGGGTTTATTTAAATATGGATTACTATATAATTATCAATAATTAATAAATAATACTCAAGCAGAAGTTTTCCCAAATTTTTATAGAACGATTTATCCGTGAGTATATTGAATACAAAACGTTTTCCATTTTATTACGGAATTGCTTCAACGACTCCCTCCAGATTTCTGATTGCTTTCCCCTGGGAAAGTTTATAAAGTTCCTGGAAGGGCTAACGTAGTTTTCTATTGTTGTTTATCACTCATCTGGTCTAGATTCTGTGGAAAAACCAACATAAATTCAATTGAAACACTCAACATTATTGACTATCGCAAAGTTTAGCATTACAATATACCTAAATTTAAATGTTTAAATTTCAATGGTTTTTGAATAAGTAGTGACAGAAATATTTGTCGGTTGCTTGCATAATTAATACTGAATTATTAGATTTAATAACCAAAACAAAATTTATTCACTTTATTTACAGTTTCCAATAGATAACACGCTTTACTAAAATGACAGTTTCTTTGCAGGAAGCTGTAAATAAGGTAGATAGCTCTACAAAGCCGTTAGGTTTTTTATCAAATAGAATTTTAGTTTGTGGTTAGATGTGGGGATGTCACTATTATCGCATATTTAACGTATTCTTTACTAATATTGATATATTTGCGCAGTTCTCCAATCCAGAATTATGCTCTCATAGCTTCTGGACGGATGATATCTACCTTATACCTACTGATAAGACGCAAATACACCGAAGCCGGTCTATAAGTGATATTGTCCTTTTGAATTGCGAACTAAAATGGTTTGTTTTGGTTTTATCTTGCAAATATAACAGCACCGTTTAACTTAGAATTCAATGTCCTTCGTGGCATATTGCCAGTGAAGTACTTGTAGTAGATATAGACTGGTCTGGGACTGCCTAAAAAAACACTGGCGAATAATAATATAGTAACAGGACCCGGAGAACCGAGGTTTTGTTGGCAATTAATCAGCGAATCAGAAGTCACACTACAAAAGCTATGGACTGGATTTGTATTCACTGTTCCTGAACCAAAAAACTGCTGCACGTGTATGTACAGCTCGATGGATACTAACGAAACATCAGATTTACTGGAGCCACGTGCCAAAACAGGAACACAACAAACTATTGGTCAAAAACACCTCAGAGTAGGGCAGGGGCCAGATAAGGGCAGTCATAAGATTACTGACCACAGTAACTGTAGGCATAAGGGCTACTGGTCTCTTCACATAAACGGTACCACGAAAAGCAGAAAAAGCATAAAGGCTTAGGTGTCGAGGTCTCGAAGCCTTTGGCTGGTGGTACCAAAACTACCAAACCAATAAATTAATAGTTATTTATGTACTGAGACAGTAAAGTGATTCTTTATCGGACGAGTCTGAAATTATGAGACGAGCGAGAGAGGGAAACGCTAACGATTATGCTTTAGGTATTAGCCCGGTATTTCAAAATTATTCGTTGACGTGAGATTTTTTGAACTGTCAAGTTATTTTGTAGTTTTAAATAATACAAAACTCGGTTACTATAGAAACCAATTGATTACTATCCTAGACTAAATAAATTATTACTTTTTTCATTGGAGATAAGTCGGATAGTGAATAAAAATGAGTCCGGTTAAAGCTTTTACCGGACTTTCACAATAATTTTCTGGCTCGGTCCGAAAAAATGAGATTTTCTGACCTAAAAATAAACCGGAAAGTACTAATTTCTGGCTAAAAAAGTACTTCATTGTACGATAAGGTGAACTGTTTGTTTACTTCCGGAAATCAATCTGATAATTGACGGCTTTACTGACGGTTGGCGATAAAAATATTTATTAAGCACCTTTGAAAATTCCATCCTAGGTCCATGAATAATTGAAATTTTTCACTAATGAATAAACCCTCTTTGAAAAATAAATTATACGCCTATGATGTGCGGTTGAACTGTGACAAACCTAGCCAGAATAACAGAACGCGGCTGAAGAAGTTTTCATTTCAATAAATCTCGATTTGCACAGTTGAAAAAAATTTGCACTTATCACCTTCTTTACGAACATTCTCGCCTGGGAAGAATTTAGTCTGTAAAGCTGCTGATTTAACTAATGAGCTAGGAACGATTTAAGTATCAACTAAAGGTAAATAAAAGGTAAATGTAAGAAGTCGATAGATCGCTTTACGAGTTGAGCACTGCATTTTCAAACTGTGAAATATAAATGCGTTGAAAATGTGATACAAACGAATGAGAAAATCTGGAGACGAGAGAGATGTTTGTAAAGTTAATCAAGCAAAAAGGAAAAACAGGATGGTTAGAAATATTTCACGAGGATCAACTGGATTTGTTGTGAAAAAGACGGATAAATTTTTACACGAGTTATTACCCAATTAACATGTTGGTAACCGTTTAATTACTAAAATGTTATGTAAGTAGTTTATAACGGTTTCAAGGAAAGCTTTTTGGTTCATTAGACAACTCTGGAATACCAATTTGCTTATATCACTGCCTACTTGCCTAACGTGGGCCCATTTAGAGTTATAACAGCTGAATAAGCTCTCTATATAATGCTTATTTCACATTTTAAGGCACCATTTACCTTCCAAACATGATTTTATAAACGTGTTTAAAACTTTATATATCAATTTTTCTTAGTTGGGTATTAGTTTCAATTGTATGTATGATTCATTTAAACTAACCTTTAAACTAAATTTTTACCCACTCTAAATGCTCAGATTAATTCGAATCACTTTGTCAAGAAACTTGAACTGGGAATTTTTTTTTGTCTTTGGATAGCTTGAACCATTCAGCCACGAATTTATTGTACTGTTTGTTACAATAGTCAGCATAGGAGGTTGGGCATAGTATTTATATTGTACAAGTATATTGTAAATGTTAGGATCAAACACCGATTTCAGCCAATGGTCGAAAAATACGCCCAAAACGCGTTCTGGCCCTCAGCATATTGTCAAAATCCGAAATTACGCTTTCCGACCGCTTAATGTAGACCAGAACGCATTCGGGACCTTTTGCGATTGCCAGAACGCGTCTAATACACAATTAAACCGTCCAAAAACCGATTTTGTATCATCTGTGGTAAAGCTAACATAGGAAATGGAGAGGGTGAGCAGATCGTTACATGTAACCGATGTCAACGAAGAGAGAAAATAAGTAATGTCAGGGACGAGGCTAAAAGTGGACTGAAAAAGCAAGCCGAGAAAATGATTTCCCTTTCAAATTCAAAGTTACCACCTCTTGTAGTAGGAAGAACTGTTATTGTACGAGTACCTGATGTTGACAAAGGTAGATTTGCTCCGAGAAATGTGTTAGCTGTTATACTTGGTATTAACGACTCTGGACTTTATCAGCTTGGTAGGTAATAAATTCAGGTCATCAATTTAAAATCATTTTTTGCGCGATCGATCTTTTTTGTTTCTTTACAGCATCGGTTGTCAGGTTGGTAGGTTGTGTTTACTGGTTTCTAAGTCTAACACGTCGGTAAGTGATTTACTTACCGTTCAGACGTCGGTAAGTAAACTACGTCTTAGCCCTACATACATTTAAGTGGTCCTAAATAATATATTACTTCATTCATTACACAAGAGAAACAAAAAAAATAAGAAGATTGATATTTTTTAATGAACAGAATCGAACAGAACAATATAAAAAGTAATAAATAGCATGAAAACAATTTCACCAAATTGCAAATTATATTTTAAACTGATCGAGAAGTATAAATGTCACTTTTGACATTTAGTTCATTTCGAAGAAATATAAATTATTTTATTCGTAATTCGAATATTTCAATACGATCGTGCGAAAAATGGTATAAGCATTTCGAACTTTAAGGGTAATACCGGTCTCCAGCAAAATTGGAGGCTTCGCTACGCTCAGCCTCCAGACATTGCTGTCGACAACTGCTGCTGTAAACAACCCTTACCGTTCTTGATACTTAATATACTATTAATCCATTTTCAGGCACGAAAGATGGAGCTTTGGAATCCTTGTATTTCCATAATGAGTTTACATTAGCCGATTCCGACTTTATTGATATTTCATCGGTTCCTTCAACGTCTGTATCTCTCCGAACTGCTTCTGGCTCAGCATCAGGATTGAAACAAGGTTTTGTGCAGTGTAATTGCAAACGCTATTGCGTTAACAAAAACTGCACGTGTAGAGCCAAGAAAGTACTATGTAGCAAGTGTCATAACAATAGTTCGTGTAAAAACAAGTAGATGTTTTAAGTATACCATTAAGTCACCAGAATTATACGTAGTAAATGTTTTTTATTTTGTGTTTGGACGTTTTCTGTCGACGACGCAACGTGACGTGCGGCTGCTACAGAGCTCGAGACAAAATAGCCGAATCCGAGTGAACGTTCTCTTTGTGTGCAGACGGTTCATTTTTCGTTCATTCTGACTGGGAGTGAATGATACCGAATGCTAAAATCCAACATCGTTGGATCGGTTCATTAATGAATTCATTCAGCACTCTTGTTGTATTTTGAGTTCAGATGTATCATTTCGAGTGAAAGATGCCGAGTTAAAGACAAAAATGAACGAAAAGTTAACCGTCTGATATCACCTTTATCAACTTTTATGATGGATATCTTACAACAGGATTACAGGGTGCATTCCATAGCGACTTCACAACACACAAAACGGGCAACGGAAAGAAGAAAGTAACATAGGTATAGACCCGAGGAACAAGACTGAACGCTGAACGCTGAAACAGACATTCAATACTAAATTCTTCTCTTAGTCATTTTTAAAAACTCCCATATGGTTTAGCCTAGTAGATTTTTTCTGTTTTGTTTTTCCACTCTAATTGTTTAAATAATGAGAATACAGAAAAATGTTTAGATCAAAAATTGTAGCTGATACATTCATCTACAAATTTTATCTGAAAATTTTTTCTGTAAATTGAAAAGTTTGCGAGATAAAATTAATTTCAGTGCTTGTCAATTCGTAGTTACGCGCGAACGGCCCGGGAGCCAAATTTATTAACCGCTCGACTTAAAAGTTAATAATTTTGGGCTTATAGCATTCTGAAAAAATAAATAAAAACATGTAAAATGTAGAGAAAGATCTCAGCTTTCGGATAGAAATACTTTAAAATTTGAAAAATAGATTTTCTAACTGTAAAGTCAGTTTATTTATAAAAAACTAGAGCTAAAAACTCAAAAAACAATTATAATTCCTATTTAATTGATACTTATCCCAGCGATGATTCCTTCTAGATTTAGCATTGCAAATGAGCATAAAACAATATTATTACAAAAGCAAAGCCATCAATATTTCGAATTTTAAACAAATGCTTTTTAAAAACCTGCTTTTTTGCATGCTTAATTTTACTTGTTTTTTTTTTAAAGTTTATTCAATTATATATTTTTTCGAAATTGATTTTAGAGCACATTTCATTTGAAATTTTTTTTTCTAAATGTCATTGATATTTTGAAAAGTAATGCAGATACAAAAAAATGTACAGAAAAATGTTGTAGATTAATGTGTTAGCAACAATTTTTGATTTGAACATTTTCCTGTAATTCCATTATTTAAACAATTAGAGTGAAAAAACAAAGAACAAAAATTTACTTAGCGATTTTCCGGAAAATTGCATGTCTAGCTTCGTAAAGTTTTTCTCAGGTTAATCACAACCCTTTTAAATACTCAATTTTGAATTTTAAAGTTTTTTGTATTTTTTGCGGCATTTTACGGATATTTTGTGTACTTTGACTATAGGCTATTCGTCAGATACTTACCTGCATTGAACTAAGAAGAATTTCCTTAGTCTTTATTTCGATTACATATAAAGCGTGCTTTTTAGTTTTTTCATAAATAATTATTTGTTTGTTTTTATTTTGACCTCCCATTGTTCAATTATATCAACCAAGTTTTTTTAAACGTAATATGTACGAAGACGTCGAATATTGTAAGAGTAATTTACAATATTGTTTTTTTTTTCAGGATTGGATCCCGCTGGCCCCTTGTTCGAATCTCAGGATCCTCGAGCTCGGTTAGATCAAAGTGACGCAGAATTCGTGGACGTAATTCACAGTAATGGAGAAAATTTAATACTGGGAGGATTGGGATCGTCACAGCCCATGGGCCACGTTGATTTTTATCCGAACGGAGGGAGAATGCAAAAGGGATGTAGCCATTTGTTTGTCGGCGCAGTCAGCGATATTATTTGGTGTAAGAGTTAGTTTTAATAATGAAAAGTGGTGATTTGGTGATGGGTATAAGATTGAAATTGAATACACAAATTTCATTAGACATTTTTAACGCACTTTTGTTAGCTTCATCTCTATGTATGTATGTATGTTTGTAGCCGACTACTTTGGACTCGATTTTGACACACTTTAAACGAACAGATTTAGTTCAAACTTTGTACACTTGTCAAGGACCGATGACATTACAATTTAGTGATAAAATATACGGAGTAACATTGGAATAAACTAAAAAAAAACTACCGATCAAAATAATTTACCTCTAAAGTGTGTTTTTCATTTTAATTTCAACGATATATTTTTTATTTTTTATAATGCTTTACAGTACGCTTACCGGTGAAAATTCATTTCAATTTCATTTCAATTTCATTTCATTTCATTTCATTTCATTTATCTTTTATTTTTATTTTAGGAGGGGTTGAAAGTGTAAGTAGTCTATAGGTGTTGGGGTTCAAAATATCTGATATTAACGTTTTACTGTTTTTTTACAAACTATGAATTCGCAATTTTTCAACTAATCTTAAAATCAATTCTATATGTAACTAATACTTACAATGGTCACGTTCATCCCAACGTAGCGCTACTGGAGTGATTAGCATCTATTGTTGAACACCTGTTTTATCAACTGATCAGATATATGAGCGCTGTGGTGGCAGTCGTCACTTTTTTCATCAGAATTGAAATACGTTCCGCTACCGATCAATGATGCATTAAATGTTATTTATGCCAAATATTATGTTAATAAAAATGACATATTTTGGTTTGGAGATATATTAGACATTTGTACCTTGAAAATGAATGTGCACACTATTAAACTTATATAGAGGAGTTCAGTTTAAGGTCAGTGTAATCAGTTAATGTCCACCATTCAAATAATCAGATTTTTGCAGGTTTTTGTATCATTGCGAACATCTACATTGCTTTATTGAAACAATGTATACACCCCCGGAGCCCGGAGTTCTAGGAACTTTTGGTCACCATTTCACTTCTGTTATTCTGTCACTAGTTATGTCAAACGTCAGTTATATTTGTTTCTGTTGCGTTGGAAGATTATTTTGAATTTCAAGATTTTCTCTCCAGGGTTTATAGGTTATAGGGAGAGTTGATCCTCCAGTAAGATTTGATGTGAAAGTGGATATTTTGTTAAGTGTCGAAGAGAATCCAACTTCAAGTACACGTCAAATTGTCCGTGAAAATAATGTTAGTCATACAACTGTTCTAAGATGTCTTCATGAAGGAAAACTTCATCCCTACAAATTAACTTTTGTGCAGGAATTAACAGAAGACGATCCAGATCGTAGAATTGATTTGATGAATAAGCTGAACAGAAATGAGATAGCTCTTGGTACCATTCTTTTTTCTGACAAATCAACATTCACATTGAATGGAGAGGTAAACCGACAGAACTGTAGATATTGGTCAGCAGAGAATTCTAATTGGATGCGTGAGACACATACTCAGTACCCTCAAAAGGTGAACGTTTGGGCCGGTATCATAGGCGACCATATTATTAGTCCTATATTTATAGATGGAAATTTGACAGCTGAAAAATATTTATATATGCTTAGAAATGAAGTTATTCCTGCGTTGGCAAACTTATATCCCAACGCAATAGATCCTAGATTACCGAATGAAAATGTTGGGTTCCAGCAAGACGGGGCAACACCCCATTATGCTTCAATGGTAAGAACTTATTTAGATGAAATTTTTCCCAATAAATGGATTGGACGGAGAGGTACTATTGAGTGGACAGCTAGATCACCAGACTTACGCCGTTAGATTTTTTTCTGTGGGGTTATCTCAAGAACAAAGTATATGCAACACAACCAACTAGCATTGTAGACCTCAAAGACAGGATAATTACAGAAATACGGAATATTTCACCTCAAACTTTGAACAAAGTTAAGGAGGAGTTCTGTGCTATTGCCAACAACTAGGTGGAGAGCATTTTGAGCATTTATTTCAATGTATTAAAATCAAATACATCAGGTATTTTATGTATGTGTTTAATAACTGTAAAAATTAAAATTTCACCCTGTATAATTCATAATCGACCATAAATTATTTAGTTT
The DNA here is from genome assembly GCA_910591675.1 of Galerucella calmariensis. Lineage (NCBI taxonomy): Eukaryota > Metazoa > Arthropoda > Insecta > Coleoptera > Chrysomelidae > Galerucella > Galerucella calmariensis. The sequence goes on from CAJUYG010002787.1 coordinate 19,844, forward strand.
GTTGGAATCGGTTCATTAAGAGGGTTTCAAAAATAAGCAAATATACAGGGTGTTTCATTAAAAAAACAACACATACTATGGCATACTTGCGTGAATCACCCCGTATATTTACATAACTTACAATTCAATTCGAAAGTTGACGTGTCTCGGCATTTTTTATAATTTTCTAGAATAATGACAAAGAATTTTATTCCATTAGTGGTTTCCACACCCTATAAATAATAAACGAACGAGATATTATTTAGTTGTAAATGAATAGTTTTTCACTATTATAACAAAATATCAATCGAAACAAGCGCACACCCACTCCAGGCAAAACATAAAGTATGTCTCAATCGCACTAATGGCAACTGCCTCTTGATGGTGAGGTGGTGGAGGTGGAGATAGTCAAAACAAAGTGCGAGTGCAAATCTTCCAGTGAATCAACTTTTACTAAATCACAGCAGGGATAGTTAACCTTCCTAGAAAAAGAGTGCTTATTCATTTCAAATCAACGTTTACTGATCCTAGGAAGGGTCAACTCTCACTAACAATCGACTTTTCCTGTAACATATACATTTGTTTCAATAAAGAAATGTAGATGTTCACAATGATAAGAAAACCTGCAAAAATCTTGATTTGAATGGTAGACTGTCATTCTTGTCATAAAAATCACTTTTTGTTGTTCATGCTGACCTTAAACTGAACTCCTCTATTGAAATCGAAAATGAATAAATAGTAATTGAAGTCATAGATACATCAAATAGAATTAGGTCATGTTATAATGAAAAAATAAGCACAATGGAGACTAGTTAAGCACGTTCAGAAAAATTGAGAATTAATGGATCTCTAAATACTGCTCTATCTGCTCACATATGTTGGCATGAACGCTACCATTACTTATAACTTTTGTACATATTTCTTCTTTTCTTTATTTGTAGCTATAGAGGCGCCTATTGCCGAAATCGTTAATAAAATAATGTCTGAATTCACTCAGAGCACTGATTATAGCACTCATACTCGAAAAGGTAGGTTATTATCTATATTTATAAAACTTTTAGTTAATACAGCAATCGCGCATTGCATTGACATTTAATTAACAATTAGGGCGAGTTGTACCAAACACCTAAGCTCGGTTTAATGATGACTGATGTTTAGACTTTGTATTTGAGTTTATATTATATATTCCAGTAAATAAAGAAAAAAAGTTAACATTGATTACGCCCTATTTTCATCTTCCGGTTGGAAGTTGCATTTGGTACCTCATTAAACATGAGACAAAGTTCTGCATGAAAACGCGTGCGAGGGCGGAGAAAATGGCCCCAAAAGACCAGGAAAATAGGTTTTCAGCCAATATCTCCTAAAATATGGCAGTTAGAGATTTTCGGTTCAGATAAAAATTAAAAAATTAAAAAATTAAAGAGAAAAACGGCAACAAGCGCACCTCGAATAATGAGCTTCTGTGCTGTATGCACAGTCCGTGTATTTACACATCAGCGGGGGGACAAATTATTCAATAACTTTGTGAAAAATGCATATTTTCTCATGATTCAAAATTCATGTGAAAGAGGAATTCTGCTGCTATCATACCCTGTGAATTGAGTCACGCTTGACTCTTTTGGCCATATCGGAACACGGGTCAAACTTTCTGCTCCCGGGCAATTTTGACCTCGCCAGGAATTTGTTCCTATTTTTTTTGTATTGCACTAATTTACTCAAAATTTCCTTGATTATGAGTCCTCATAAGGTCCTTTGTCATCCCTGAAATTTGTATACCCTAATTTTTTTTAATTTTCATTTAATCGTTGTTTATTGAATCCCAAATTTTTGCTGTTTTTGGATCGCGGGGAAATTTTGTGAACAACCATCAATTAAACATTTATACATGATACGATTGGTCTCTATGATACATCATTTGAAAGCTAAGAATGTCTACCTTCCGATTGTGCAATTACTTTTTTGACGAAGTCGTCCATTAGAAAACGCGGGCTCAAGGAAAAAACGCACTTATTTTTGGTGTTTTTTTTCTCCCTGCTCTTTATTTCTAACATTTTAACACCTTAACTAGTGTAATGGGGGAGTTCCCACCTTTCCATCGATGTATATAAGTCATACCTTTGACACCCCGGGGAAAAACCAGTATATCTAAATGTATACGCTATAATTTATTAGTTTCGTTCCTCCGTCGTTCGCCGCGCGTGTGCTCTACGTGGCGCTCGTGTCGTCTGCTCATCTATTTGTAGTTCATGTGAGTCACGCCAGTGTTCGAATTATAAAGACAGCGATAATATGTTATCCCCAGAGGTAGAATTAGAGGAAACTGTAGACTCAGAAGAAGTTGTTGACGAGGTAGAGCTAGAGGGAGCTCTAGACCCAGAAGAAGTTCTTGACCAAGAATCAGATGATGACTGGTGACGAACAGATTTTATGTCATAATTGCAATGTATTTTTATATACTTTTTTCATCAATTCACGGACAATTAACCCGCCAATGTCTTGTACTTTTGTTAAAAATTTTCTATGTAATATTTTAGTCTATAATGTATTATTCTTGTATCATTATATTGGGTTCTCCCGTTGATAAATAAATAAATAAAAATATATTTTTCTATAATAAATGAAACATGGAGAACGTGTATAACTCGTTATTCCAAAAACCTCAATCAGTCTGGTTGCAAATAAATTTGCAAAAATTTGCGGAGAATCTGCAAGAAATTGTTGCTGAGTATTATGGGTAAATATTCTTCACTCTTGAGGCATTTTCAGTTTTCCTTACCAAAATCCTAATGAACTTCAGTTTTTTGCCACATGTGCAAAGCTGATTGTTGCTAGATTCAGGTCCACTGGTGAGGTCCATCTCGCTAAAATTAATCTTATAGCCCGTTTTCTTAATAAGTATATCTTGAGGCCTCATCTGAGAGGAAAACATGACCCTCGGAAACATAAATATCCATCAAAAGTGTCTGGTTACAGGGCTTCTCATTTATGGCACCGAGGATTTTCCCAATCTGTAAAATGAGGTGGCGCCATCTACAATTGGTTTCCACAATCCAAAACATTGAAAATAATGGATTTCGAACACCCCCCAGCTCAAATTTTGTACAAAACTTGCATATTTCACAAGTCTCAAACTTTCCGGTATTTCAACCCGATTTTTTTGCAGAAAATATTAATGTTGCGAAAAAAATCATGACTACCATTTTTGTAGAAAATGACCTGAACCTCAATTTTTATCTGAACCGAAAATCTCTAACTGCCATATTTTAGGAGATATTGGCTGAAAACCTATTTTCCTGGTCTTTTGGGGCCATTTTCTCCGCCCTCGCACGCGTTTTCATGCAGAACTTTGTCTCAAGTTTAATGATGTACCAAATGCAACTCCCAACCGCAAGATGAAAACAGGGCGTCATTAATGTTAACTTTGCCTTTTTTCCTCCTTCATTCACTGGACTAATAGTTAACTATCGCCCATGATTGGTTCTTTTCATTATTTTTATTTAATTGTCCAGGCAACGAATGAGAAATAGCGGAATTAATTCATGTAGAAGCCAATTTTGGCACACTTGTAGGGGAAGGTGTCCTAAACAACATACTAAAAGTACTGAGGGGTGGGGGTGAAGCTAAGAGTGCGGGGGGTCTTTAAAGGTCCCTTTTTCAGTTTTTGGTTGATAACTCGAAAAATACCGCCTCCAATGAAAAAGTGTTTATATCATAGACTTATATAAGTCTATGGTTTATATACTAAATTAATCTACATAAAATTCTTCATAAAAAAGTTTATATACACCATTTTGCTAAGATCAATGCTTAAGAAGATAGGTATGCGAAAGATGAAAAATTGAAAAAAACGTTTTTAATGTTAAAAATGAAATGTTAATTGTTGAAAATGAAGTAATGAGTGAATTAATGATGTATCTTGAACATTAAGTATGGTCGAAATCTAAACTTTCATCCTCATCGATGTTGTCTTCGACGGGGGCTCCGTTCGTACATGAGCTGAGGTATCCACTGGCACCGGAGCAGGCAATCCCTGCCTTGCGGCTACCGCAGCGCACCCGACATCCAGTCGTGCATTGGCAAAAGATCATTTTCAAAACGGAGTCGTGTGCCACAGGGTCGTTCGTGTTAACTGGGTTAAGGATCCCTTCTTCTCCCTTGACCCAACCCCATTGGATGGGCGGTAGGGGTTTGCCAAGCCACTGTTGTATCTGTAAGAAAGTAATGAGACCAATGTAAGAGTTCATCACAAATTAATATTTGCAATTTAAAGAAAGCTTTAGGTATTGCTTTGTTGCTTTGAAGCTCCTTCGGTAGGAGGAAGAGTTGTCATGTCTGATTAATTAAACAATAAACATTTCCTTTTTAACAATAAAAACGTTTTTTTTCTTCAATTATCCATCTTCCGCCTACATAACTTCTCAAGCATTGATCCTAGCAAAAAAGTGTATGGAACCTTTTTTATAGAGAATTTTATGTAGATTAATTTGGTATACGAACACTCTTCCGCTATAGGCATTATTTTTCGAGTTATTAACAAAAAACTGAAAAAAGGTACCTTTAGAGACCACCCGCACCCTTAGCTTCACTCCCACCCCTTAGTACTTTTAGTATGTTGTTAAGGACACCTTCCCCTACAAGTGTGCCAAAATTGGCTTCTACATGAATTATTTCCGCTATTTGGTATTTTATTTGGTCCTCGTTGCCTGAACTATAAAGTATTTTATAAAAAAATGTCCCCGTATTTTCATATATATGTATAAATGAATTGGAGGAAAACAAGCTATTATTTATTATTAACCTTTTTGTTTTAATATTTCTGACTTCTGCTGGAAAAAATCAAAACTTAACATGTAAAACTCGTCGACCTTGCTAAAATAAGCTTTTGGCAGATTTTCTGCACTACCCTTTAAAAACCCTGCCTCAATTTTTCCCAATAACATACACAAACAACTCAAAAAGTAAATAAAATTAACTAACACAACGCCAAACCACAAAATCTAAATTGTCTAACTTGACCAAAAGTTAAACGAATGTTTAAATTTCCCTAATATTTGATTAACTTAGTGACATTTATATTCTGAACCAAGCTGTACATGGTAAAAAACTATCCCGTTCCAGTCGGCAGAATTATCAATTTGTGACACTCATTATTTTATTATTTATATTTTTTTTATAAGGAGAATCGTTTCACGCATTTTCAAGAATTGACACCCTGGCACGTACATCCCAGACCCTTCTATTGCTTTTTTGCCGTCAGTACAATATTGAATACCATTATTTCCAAGTTTGGAGATGGTGGTAGGATCCCATTATACTTTTTCATCATACCATTATGTAGTATCTAAGAATGAAGAAGGTGGTTTTTTTGAACAACTGCCATATTTTCAAATCAATTTCTATCTATGAAGCATTGAATGATAACAAGGTTTGCTTATGTGTATTTTTGGATCTGGCAAAAGCGTTTGACACTGTTAGCCATTATAACCTATTACAAACCTTAGAAAATATTGGCATACGAAAAAATAGTCTACAGTTATTCACAAGCTATCTCTCAGAGAGAAAGCAGGTAGTAAAGATTGCCGGGCAAACGAGAGGTCAAAGAAATATATATTATGGAGTACCACAGGGAACAATTTTGGGTCCTGTCTTGTTTAATCTTTATATTAATGGTCTATTTTCTTTGCGCAGTGCAGGACATATAATTGGGTTCGCTGATGATACTGTTATTATTTATGAAGCAGATAACTGGTATCAATTGAAAATAAAAGCAGAAACTGATTTAAAACTAATAAAGGCCTGGTTTGATAATAAAATACTTACCATAAATTGAAAAAAAACTTTTAACTTACCACTCTTCAACTACAACCTAACTAGCGATCTATTCAAACCTCTCGAAATATGACAAAACGGACAAAATTTCAGTATAAAACCTGTGATGAGTATCAAATATCTAGGTATTACCATAGATACAAATTTAAAGTGGGATTCTCACATTAGATACGTGATAAAAAACTACAATTCATCCTCTATAAATTTAAATACCTGAAAAAGTGTATACCCACCAAATACCTTCGAATGTTATACTTCGGACTAGTCGAGAGTCACCTACGCTATGGTATATTAGCATGGGGAAGTGCTCTAAAAACTTAAATTCATCCATAAGAAATTATTCAAAAAATATTTTTGAAAATCATTCTGTCTTAACCTCATACATATCCTTCAGATCGATTATATAGGGAAAGCAACATTTTTGACTTGAAACAGTTATATTTTCTTTGTGCCTCTATAAAATACCACGCCATAAAGGATAAGAGTTACCTACCTTTACATAATTATGAAACTAGGAACAAACACCACTATATTGTTCCGAGAATGATGAAATCTTTTGGTCAAAGATCTTTTTCATTCCTAGCTCCGAAAATCTATAATTGTATCCCTGACAGTATCAAACTTATAAATAATCCCATGCTATTCAGAAAGAAATTGAAAGCGTTTCTTTTGGAACAGGCGAGATATTTCTGTCATATTGCATTGATGGTGTAATTATACATATCACGGACAACCATGATACATATAGGATTATCAAAAAATAAAGAAAAAACGTATGGTTACATTAACCAAAGTTTTGAAATTTTAGAATTTCATTTTAAAATTTCAATTTATTATTATTATTGTAAATTTATCCTTGCTTCTTCTTGAATAATTATCATTTAAATTTCAACTCTGATTCTAATCATAATGTTATCAGGGTTGTAATAACATATCTAACATTATTAAATTAAGTACTCTTGTTTTTATTTATATGTATTTTGCCGAAACAGGTGTATGTACACCTATCGGAGACCTTCGGGTTGTTTATTCACTAACCTAACCAAACAAATTTGTAATTACTTATATATTTTGTGAATAAATTATTATTATTTTTATTATTTCATTTTTCTTCGTGTATTACTCCAGTAGTAGTTCAAAATGTCTATAAAGTAATCTTTTTGTTCCCATTAGCGAGACTAATCTCAATTGCACTCAATGAAATGAAACTGTTGACTATTCTCAGGAGTACAATACTTACAAAAAATAATTTACACAAAAGCTCGTAAGAAAAACAAATAAAAAGTTTTTATAAACGAATTAAAACAGCTATCAAGCGCAGCTATCAAGTAATACAAAAACTTTACTTTTCAGAACACGATGTTTTCCAGACTTTTTAATTTCTGCGCTGTAATATTAAATATTAAGTAGATATTAGGGTGCAATATTCGTCTTAGCTGTAGGCATAGATAAGCTGTAGGTTAGTATACAAGGTGTCCCGTAAATTAGAGGATTGGTACATCGTTAGTAAAAACTTGAAATACCTAACTATAGTTTGTCTCTAATCTTCTTATTTATGA
>CAJUYG010002788.1:0-27146 GCA_910591675.1 Galerucella calmariensis
GCGCCTCATTGGTTCACATAAATTACAATTCAATCATGATGGGAAACCGTAGGAAGTATTAATCTTTGTGTTATTGGACAAAAGAATGGGACATTTCGTCTGAAACGTTCGTTCTGGGTATGTGATTTATTACGTTATATGTTTTAATTACATCTAAGGAATGCAGTTGCGCATCACCGCAATTTCCGCTAGTTACATTTGCAAATTTTGTTCACAAAAAGAAAACATTAAGCTAAGTGCATTTCTGATATTCGTAGTATGTATTTGGATATTTCACGGTGATGTTCCATTAAAATTTTTAAATTTCCGCATTCTACTGCATATGATGAAAATACTCACTCACATTCGTTGGAGTTTAAAAGCATTTGGGCGTACCGTAATTTTTCATGTGACAGATGTCTCTTTTGCTAGGATTTGGGTAGGGGATCTCTGGCGGCGCGAGGGTGCTGCCACATGGAGAGTCCCGTCAGTACTAAAATTGCTTATTTAATGAAAACTGTAACGTCGTTAGTGGTAGTTGCAGATTCTTCCACATATATCAGCGCTGACATCCTAACCTAACCTGACAATGACAACTGCAAACCAACATTTTAAGACGTGTACATATCGTGAGTTTGTCCAGTTTTGTTTTTAGAAAATATTTTGCTTATTTGTGTGAGTGTTGAGTATTTGTTTGTTGGTTTTTATTGTTTATAGTGGGACTGTAATGTGAGGTTCACCCGGTAAGCTCTATCTTCATAAAACAACATGTTTCATTAAATTAAAAGTGATAGAATAAGTAGTTATTCTTGTTGAATTCGTAACATTTATTCTCCTCCATGTATGTCATTTGTTATGTATATACTAGGATAAGTCACAATTCAATAAATAGATATTGTAAACTTTATTGACAACTTCAAAAAACTCATCTATCAATTCCTGTCAGATTGACAAAAGAGACTACTTATACTACATCACCCCCCATCTCTAATGTTAAAGATTCGATTTAAAGTGCTTTCGATTATTTATTTTTGGCTGCTAGTAGCAGCTCGTAGTGACTGAATTCCGTTCGTTTATTACCGGGCGTGACGCCTAGTCTTACCTTCCTCTTGCCCCTCAAGCACATACCGAAAAGTCCACGGACATTAAATATTTGACGTTTGTCCGGTTTGACGTTTATTTAAAGGTTAAGATTGTGCCGATTACGATTAAATACTATTTAAACCTCATTAAAAATACCTAAATATGCAAAATTTTATTATCAAAAACATTATAATTGAAAACTGTTCTTCTAAGAACACAGGAAATTCATTGGCATTGGCACATGTCAGGTGGTTTTGAGGATCCTAAGAAATCGTGTTCGATTTGCTCGAAAGTCGTCGAGCTCGACGACTAAGGCGTCACGCACAAGTGCTTGAAGCCCAAATAAACAAAAGCAACATTAGAAGGACGCTTAACTAGCGTTTCATTTATTGTATACTTTTTTTAATGAATAAAATATATAAATTTGATTATTATTGCTCTATTTTTCCCACTCCAGGCATTATATGGTCCATTTTTTAAAATTTCATTCAATTTTACTTGACTATTTAATTGTTATTATTGTAATATCAATCTAATGTTAAGTAACTTCAAATGAAATTTGAAAAAAAGGAACATAAATGTCATATTGCAATAAAAGTGACATTACAGTAATTTTTAATATGCCGCCAAAAACTGTAAAATCACAGGAATCTTCTTTTTCGGCTGTTAGTGAAGTTCACAACCATCTGATTTGTGTTAGAGGTACTGACGGGACTCTCAAGGTGGCGCCACCCGTACACAAAGAGGGCACCACGGGTCAGTTTCCCATCTATAAATATTTTTTTATCTATGATGTAAAGTTCAGGTTTTTGAGCTGTCATTTTCTATTAGGCAATCCAGATCACATGACCTAATATGGCCGTGCAGGGCAAACAATTTAGACAGATAGGTTAGCTTTGTATTGTCTATTCAGTCATAAACAGTGCTCAAGACTTTTTATTCGAATTTATTAGTATGTTTTGCTTCAATTTAGTATATTTTATAAGTGTTTAGTATATTGTTCATTTGATTAGTATTTTTCATTCAGAATATATCACTTTTCTTAGTTTTTATAAATATTGTTATTGAACAAAACCAAACAAAATGCCTGCTACATACAGCCTGATATTTGATTTTTGATTCTGTTAAATCATCTCTATTGATTGCTGGTAACCACATTTCTCTACGCTTCTCACTTAATTCATTCTTGTGCACCAAAAATGTGTTCTTTGAAACAGCTGGGACCTTGAAAGAGCTTACTTGGTCTCGGTTTGAACGGCTCCCACAACCGACTACAATACAAGTTGTTGGCATTTTGAAGTAGGTGTTTCACTCCTGAAATCCGTAAGCCTAAAAGTTAAATACTGCAGGTTATATCTTCCAATTCAAGCAAGTGGAATTTTAATGCCAGCAATTTCATAGAAGTTTCACTTTCATCATAATATTGTATATGTTTTAATCAGTGTGTACTAACCCGTGGATATTAAATAATAATTCTTGATAGTCTGAAAACCACAAACAAAAAAATAATGTTCTTATATAGGTACACAAACAAAAGTTGGTCCTAAATTGATATACCCAGCTTAAAAGTTTTATAAAACTGAACTTTTTATTGTATATTATTAGTATAGAGACACCAAAGCAAAATAAAAGCACCTTTCCAAAAAAAAACACTTATGTATACCAAAATCCACGGTCTACAATGTATTAAACCACATTTGTTTGCCGTGTGTCGCCATATTGAATTTTATTTGACAGGTCACTGGATTGCCTAATACTGTTCTGACTGTGTTGTAGGTTAGGTTAGGTTAGGTATGTATACTGGAGTGACACTAAGACCTGAATGACAGTAATAATAATAATAATAGTATTAATAATAATCACCTTTTTCATTCGGTTGATGTAACTTTTACTCAATATCACTGGAAAACTCTCCAGTGACATACGAAGAGAATTTGGGTTAGATCGAGGGCTAGACAAGTGCAGAACCTTAAATATCGAGTAGGGTGAAATCTTTAACAGAGATGTGCTACTACCCAATTAGAACGATATAAATGCCATGCAAAATGGTGAGACCTACAAATATATAGGATTCCTGTGAGCCAAGCTATATTAAACCAAATGCGGGCAGAAATAAAAATAAGAGGCTGCAGAAGGGTAACTACTTTAGCGAAATCCCAGTCGAACGCAGGAGATCTAGCCAAAGCAATTAACACCTATGCCATACTGATTTTGACATACTCATTTGGAGTTCTGATGTGGACAGAAGCAGAACTGGAGGATTTTCAAAAAACAACGCGTATCATGATGACCAAACACAAATGTCACCACCCTACATCATCAGTGATTAGGACCGCAAAGAAAAGATGGAGGAAGAGCTCTAACGAACATAGTTAATTTTCATCAGAAAAAAATATCTTGACTCCAAGAATTCTCCATTGGCAAAGCTCGAATATTTAAATTGCATGAGCTGGTCGCGAAGGCAGGTGCAGTTGGTATAAACAAACAACAGAGACGAAACAACACATTATGTCGGAATGTTCAGCCATTGAGTACCTACGCCGGCAAAATCAACTTTGCAACCCAATCTATCAACAGGTGGCCAACAAATTTGGATTAGTCCACACCTTCTTCTTGCTTTTTCTTAAATTTTTCGTTTTGATGAAACTTCACACCTTCCTGTGAATGATTTTCAATTGAACTATCGCTAAATAATTAGTGAAAAATCGCGTATTAATAAAGTTCTACATCCTCCATCTTAAGCACATTGGAATTCCCCGAATTTACCGATTAATCACCGACCAATATGCTAAGCTGCCTAGTAGGTTTCTAAGTCGTTCAATGCATGCGAATCTCTCGTCAGACACAAAAGCAGCTCCATGCATGTCCGAAGTGTTTGAACTAGTTTGCATGAAGACATTCGTAAATTCAGAAAGCTTGATTGACCAAGTTTGCGATTATCGTTACGTAAATGGCCTGGAAGCTATTCAGATTTTAGTCGGTAAACAATTAGTTCATCGCTTAGTTTGGCTTAAATCCTTCCTTGTGTCAATGAACGGTCGATCGTTTCTTTGAGGAGTGGATAGTGTATGGTGGAAGTGTTTGCTTCTAGAACAATATGGTGTTCAATTTATTATTGCTCAAATCTTAAGAGGGAATTGAATATATTGGTATAAAAAATAAAATGGGAATAGATTGGTGACCAATGTTCTAGTTCTGGTTTCCTGATTTTTTTAAGAAAACATTTGAAAAATGTAGTTCAGACCGTCATGCTGTTCAAGAAACGTTGAAAAACTCTGTCAAACATTGTTATTTGTTAAAAAATTTTAATCCGTGTTCATTTCGAGCTTGAGCTTATCATTAAAGTAATACGGAATCTTCTCTAATTCCTCAAAACAACCTCAAAGTTTTTCCAAGGGTTTTTTTTCATTTTGATTTTTCCCTACCAAGGACAGACACGTCTAAAAACGGATTGAGGTGTTTTATTTGGGGATTGAAATCCCAAAGCAATTTAAAATGGCAAAATTCGTTCAGGTATCAAACCATTTTTTTGGGATTCGGTATTTTCAGGGGTATGCATGGGGGGGTTTTTCACCCTTTCCAAGCCTTCAGATTTCCCTTAAAAGATGTTGAAAACTTCTGGGAATTTTTGTTTTCTGAAATCTTCACACGTTGGCTGCCATGAGGTACGGGTTGTGTGCCTCACCTGAATGTGCGGTTTGTGCACCGAGGTACATAATATGTTGTGCCACATGTACTGATATCCTTTTATTTAGTGAGGCTCTCAAACGCCTATTCTTCCTATGAAAACTAATCAAGCCCGGCACAGTAGCCAAGACGCAAGAAAAAGCCCTCGAAAAATACCTGATTTTCGGTTCACCTTTTTCGATTTTGTTTGGAAAACCCTCGGAGACGATGCTCAAGCGCAGGTTCCTGTGCACCAGGTGGTGGAAGGGTCGTTTTCGACGTGAAATTGTAATTTCGCGTCTCAAAAAACACGCCTCCAATAATTTCCGGGCTGTTCTTGTCGATATTGTCAAGAAAGTTCTCGGGGATGATGTCCAGGTCGAGGTTCGGGGGCACCAGGTGTCCGGGGGGTGTTCGCCGATGCCGTATTAGAATTCAGCCACCCGAAAAACCCCCGGGCGCCGAGTTTTCCCCCTTCCCCGCTAGAAATTTGGGAGAGCCCCACGGAGAAGACGTTCGAGGCCAGGGTACGGTGCACTAGGTGTTCAGAGAGACGTCTCCGGACGTCTCTACAATTGGAGTTACATTCTGAATACTATAGACTATGATCATCAATCCTGATATCAAGCTTAGTAACTTTTATGAGAGTGAAAGAAGCAATTCACACAGTATGATTTTTTGCAAGTAGAGCAAGACCAAGTCGTTCTTGTGGTTTTATTTTGAGCTTCTTCACGTCCAAATTCAGCACTAAATCTCTCGTAGCACACTGTGCAACGCAATCGTTTGCCAGTTTGCTCTAGTTCATGTCGCTCAGCTTGCAAATTTGGTTGAGCTTTCGGCTCCCGAAGAGACACTTGTTTTTTGATAATGTGTTCCAAAATATCTGTTTTGAATTCCGTAATGCTTTTTTTGTCTTGTGTCTTCTGAATACACCACATGAGCATTTACCAGAATAGTTCCCAAAATAATTCCGACTGCCAGTTTCCTATACCATTTTATACCGCGTCTAAGTGGGGTATTATAGGCATTTTGTTGATCTGGGAGATCTATGTATGCCTTGGAGTTATTATAGTCAACAATTGGTGCCGGTTTTTTGCTGTCAGGATTTGTTCGACTTGGCATAGCTTTCATTGCATCTAGATGCTTTGTACTGAGAGCCAAAACATCTCTCTTATCTTTCCACTTTAGCATAACGATCCCAGGATCAATAAATCGAGTAATACATTCTCCTTTTTTCAGTTTTGCTTTTTCTACTTCGAGTCAGTTACGTATCTTCTTTTTCCTAGTGTTCCAACCACGTTCCTCTCAAGAAGCAGATTTGCTAGATTCACACTGGTGTAGTAGTTGTCTACAAATAATGTTCTACCAGAGTTCAGAAGTGGTTCCATCAAGTCTAGAGCAACTTGTTCTGATGAGGAATGTGAATGTTTATTTGACTCAGTTTGTCCACAATATACGGAAAAGTTGTAAGTGTATTCATTCTTGATGCACAATTTATAGATTTTGATACCAAACTTGTGTCTTTTATTGGAACTTTAGTTCTTTACGTTAGCTTATATTTGAGCGACCAGGGGTCGCGACGCGAAAGATCTGACCGTTACGTTACGTTATGTTACGTTGCTTCGTTATGTGCCTTGCTTGCGTGCGTGTGCTCTCTCCTAAGTCTCTCTCTCGATTACGAAGCAGCGATTCATATGCTTCGGCCGGGAATCGAACCCGGGCCGCTCGCGTGGAAGGCGAGCATTCTATCACTGAACCACCGATACTACATTAAAATTCTATGCAAAGCTGGTATTCGCAGTGCTGGTGATCTACTTGAATTTGTTCGGATGAATTTTTACTATTATTTCCATATTTTGTTTTGCGCGATTCATCTTTTTTGTTTATTTACAGCATCGGTTGTCAGGACGGTAGGTTGTGTTTACTGGTTTCTAAGTTTAACACGTCGGTAATTGATTACCGTTCAGACGTCGAAAAGTAATAAAAACAATTTCACCATAATGCGAAATATATTTTAAACTGATCGAGAAGTATAAATGACACTTTTGACATTTCGTTCATTTCGAAGAAATTTAAATTATTTTATTCGGAATTTATTTCAATACGATCGCGCAAAAAATGGTATAAGCATCTCGAACGTTAAGGGTAATTACAACGTTTGCATGTAGATTCCTCTCGTAAAATTGGACAAAATGATATGAGAATTGAGGGGTCTAGCACATTTACTTTCCGAAATACATGGTGTTGAAATTTTGAAAACTTAAATGTTTTAATTCGATAAATGGATGGATAAATTGATTTGACATTTGACAGGTTGTTTTTAAATGTAAAAGGGCATATTTTGATAGAAATAGTAGTTTGTGCAACTAGTATGTATATGATGGCCATATCGCACGAGTGCGATATGAAGTGCGATATGGACAATCCACACGAGTCGAACAGCATATTTTTTCTACGCCCCACTTAAGAAAAAATCTAAAAATAAAAAATTCTATAAACTGTAATATAACTTCAAATTGAAAATTTAACAACTCAATTTTATGTTTCCACTAATTTTTTTGTGGTAAACGTACAGTTCTTGAATGTCCAGTTTATATAATGCTACGGTTTCCCTTTTTAAATATACGATGATGTTATAAGTAGATGTTGGCAATCGGACTCCCTCATGAAGGGTACCGTACCATTATCCATAATAATGAATATTCTGCTAAATATTTCAAACGTCTACCTGTTGTCGTTATTAATATCAAGCAGAATAATTATTTAAAAATAAAATTAACAATAAAAAAAACTTCTCGGGTAATCGAACCCGGGTCTACCGCATGAGAGTCTGGTTTGCTTACTACTCGACCACCGAGGAATATGCAAATTGTTTATCTATAACGTCATATGTATTACATAATTTTTGCTTAAAAGGAACTAAAGTTCCTACCGTGTGTCCCGCGACACGTTCTACCTTTTTTTTGATGTATTGACGAAACCCAAGTCGTGTTGGAAATGGTACCAAGGTTTCACCAATACATACGTTTTCTGCTGGTACTATCACATATTTATATCTTGCGATCAACAAATCTAGTAAAAAAAAATTTCGAGCCTCATAAGCCCATACAGTCATTCATTCATTCATTCATTCATAAGCTAGGGTTGGGCTTAGCAGCCCAGGTACTTGAGCTGAATCTTTGTACCATTACCCATGTTATCTAACTACTTCCATTCCAGAAGCTTCATGTCTTTTATATAACCCACCAGTTCATCTGGAGGGATCTTCAGTAGTTGTGATGTTTTGGTATTTCCACTCCAAAGTGTTTCCGTCTGAGTTCTTGTAAGTTCTCACAGAAGCAGAGTATGTAAGTGAGTATTTTATCGTAGAGCTCACATTTCCTGCACATAATTTCAATAACTTTGCCTACTGTGCAGATGCTTCCTCAGGGTGCAAACAGTCGCAAATAAAGTGATGAGGTGTACTTCATTTCTTTGAAAAATATAATGCTAGCAAAGTAACATGATCATTTTCAATTTTTAATCTATAATTTTTTTATTCAAAATGATGGATGAGAAATGTTCAAAGACGCGTTACCGTCGAATAGATTATAAACATAAATACGTAGTTTCACTCAGGAGTCATATCAATCAAAATTCTCCCAGAAACGAATTTTCTTTTCTTTTGTCTCAAAGAAAGCAGACATTTTAAGATGAATGGGGACTAACCCGCTTCCTACCTGAGAATAAGTACAAACAAAATGTTATTGAAAAATGATGGAAGCACTGTTAATTTTCATCACCGATAAAAGTTTTTATTGAAAATTATATTATGACTAATTTATCATTTCGAGAAACAGGTTTAATCTGAGTTGCAGCAATATCAAACTATTTTGTGTGATAAAATGCCATTGTAATAACCAAGAAAGACCAATATGTATGGTCCCTGAAAATAACAAAAAGGCAGCGTAGCTGGCTGTCACCACCCACGAGTACGTGGGAAACAGGAATCAACGACTCCTGTAAGGAAAGTCCGAAAGGATAGATCCGGCCTCCGCTGCTATCAGTTGTTGTTGATAATGAGAGGTCTTTGTGTGTAGGGTTACGTCTGGTATAAGGTCCAAGATAAGGTATTACTACTAATTTACTAAGTAGTTTTTAGGGGATACCTATGTAAGAAAGCAAACTAAGCGTTATCGAATTTAAATGGGTTTATTATAAAAAAAGAAAACCAAGAATAGAAATTAAATAATGGAATGATAATATTAAATACTTATAATATAAAACAAAAGATATGATTGATAATAAATTCAGTTAATTGTAAATGGGCGAGAATCGTAATTATGGGTTACGTATGAAAACTTTATAAATTATATTGATAAATGAATTCTCTATTTGCAAACTTTTCGGTGTGGGCTAAATGCTCCTCACCCCTCAGTTTTGAGGATTACGACTGAATCCCTTATAACAGTAAATATCAAATAAATATAAAATTCCAAAATAAAATATAAAAAATAATATGTGCATGAGGTGGCAATGAAATACGGGCTAACCAAACTACAAAAATATTTGTTTCACTGTTAGTACAAGATTTAATCAGACTCACCAATGTGCAGGTAGGGCGCTCTCCAATGATGCTGAAGACTTCTTACCCGGCTTATTCGTTGACACCAACACACGTATCGGATGGGGTAGACTTTTTATCGAACCTATTTGCCTCTAGCAAATCTTATTTGGCCGTTCGCTACCCTCTTTACCGAATTACTCTTTAAGCGCTTACAGTAGACGCTCTTTCGAAAAAATCCTTCAAGTGTCGAAACGAAACTTATTTTGAACTCCGCACTACTTTTGTCTTACAAGTCAAAATATAACTCTGGATTTTTCCAGATGACCGCTAACCGCGAACTCTATGGGGCAACCGCCCGCAACCGTGTTCGGGACCCAACTCCCTTGTCTTTTTTTCTATCTCGTCCAGCTTTGGGCAATTTTTGCCCAGTCAGCTTTTCACCACTTTTTCATTCCTTGCTTTCTTATTGGACACACGTGTACTTTGTAACCCACGATCGCTTTGCTTCATTGTGCATTATCAGCATTGTTTAGTCTGATTGAAATTTGCTACGCCACTTGAATCTAAATTATATTTTTATGAAGTTAATTTTGTTTTGAATATACTTGAAATTTGTTATACAGGGTGATGTTTTCCATAATTCCACCCTTGGTACTTATTACACCATTACTTATTAGAAAACACACTTCATTTAATGCAACTCAAATCTAAGAAATGTTTATTTCAGCTATAAGGTGTAGGTAAACATTAAATTATATGTGTACCCCCAGAATAAAAGTGTAAGTCTTTTTGCTTAAGTTAGATTAATATTGAGTCCAGTTTTAAATGCGATATCGTACTAAGGGGCCTATTCTGTAACTAATCCTTTAAAATTAAGACGCCTATTAAAAATAAGTTTTTGACCGGCCTTTGAAAATTTGTTGTTGAAATGCTATTCTGCAAGTATACATTTTAGAGGACTCTTAAAAATTATATATTTCAAAGGGTTCCTTTAAAATTTCGAGTAGGGTATCTGGCAACAGCGCTTTTGTCATTTAATAGCTAATAAATCTTTAATAAAAAGAAGGAAAAGTTATTGAAGATAAAAGAAAAACATAATAATACGTATTTTATGATAACCCACAAGTCACTCCACATAAACTGTTTTTGGTTTCTTGCATGCAATTATTATAAGTTATAAAGGGTGTTTTCAAATGACACAACGTTTGCATAATATCCCATCTCTTGTAATTTGTTGGCTGCTTAGTGAAAAATTATGTTTCAATGGGATATAATTTAACTTTGTAATTATCTGATTTTTTATTGTCATCAATTCTTTTGTAAATAAAATCTCAAGTTTGGGAAAGTATACCTACCTATTCAACAATCTCCTCCCAACGTTTTAGATGCAATTTCATTGGTAAAAATTGATCTTACAGACTTCATAAAAACATTAAATATTTTGAAAGCTACCAATTTTTTGATATGTGAAGGCTATGCGTTCTTCACGTGAAATCCATTGAGGAATACACAATAAAATAAAAAAAAGCTTCAAATGCCAGTGGCGTGAAAAATGGGGGGGAAAGATAATATATTCTTCCATTTGTACTCCACTGGATCAAGAATTGAAACATGTCTTCCTTCAAAATATGCCCTTTTGCATTTAAAAACCACATGCCAAATGTCGAATCAATTTATTTATCCATTTTAAAGTTATCGAATTGAAACATTCAAATTTTTTTAACTGCAGCACCCAGTATATCAAAAAGTAAATAGTCTAGACCCCTTAATCCTTATATCACTTTGTCCAATTTTACGAGAGGTATCTACAGGCAAACGTTGTAAGTGTCATTCGAAAATACCGTGTATTAAAGTTATAATATTATAAAAAATGTCACGGGCGCCAAGAACGACTGAAAAACAATAAAGTTTTTTCACATTTTTCTTGACACTTCCTTGGAAGAGAGAAATACTTTCCAATAAATTAGTAGGTATTTGAAAGGAATCACTCAAGTCCCCAATACTTTTTTGGTGTAATCTAAATTATGCTCAAGAATAATATATAAAGATTGTTAATTTAAATTATTTCAAATATAACCTAACAATGTTCCTTACTTCTTGTGATTTGCAATTAATTCTTCAATCAAGGCTTCACCAGAAACACCTACATACGCCATTATTATTCGAAAGCACACTTTAACATCCCTTTAAAAATAACAGTTTTAACAGGCTTTTTTCAAGGAATCCTTCAGAATTTTAAGGGAAATGTGGTAAGCGAATACCAATTTCATTTAAGCGCCGGTTAAATTTTTAACGGCCTCTAAATTTTAGAGGAAGAGTTACAGAATAGTCCCCTAACAGAGTTAAAAATTCCAAAACAATATTAATCCACCCCATCGTCGTTCAACTTTTCACAGGATTCTGTTTGATTATCAAGTATATTTCGTCTCGTACAGTCCCCAACGTATAAGAACAAGACAGTGTTAAGTTCGCCTAGTGAACTTTCCATAGTGTGTGTGGTATGAATGTAAACTTTACAATATGGCGCTGATCTTGATAACAAGCTCGTGCATACGACTGCAACTTCAAGTGGGTTCTTCTCACCTCAAACGATAGATTATAGGTATATTTTTGGCAACAAAATGAAGCGCTTCAAATCTGGTTAAGTTTCAAGTAGATACTTGGAAAAAACAATAGAATAGAAAATCCTAAAAAACTTCTTTTTATTTCAATAGTTTATCACATCATATGGATATTCTTTTACAATATAATTATCTAAATAATGATAAAGTCACATTTCTCAATATAGTTTCAAATAAATGCCTTAAACAATATTTTATTGTAAAATGGAACGGAATACGATAACTGTTTTATAACGAAGATTATTTAGGCACTATACAACTAACGTGACAAGTAATAATCATATTGAGATTCGCAAAAAGTAGAGGTTGCCAAATCTCATAATATGGTAATAAGAATTCTTCCTACGACCACGTATTGAGACGTTTTAAAGCACGTTTTTCAATTTGGAATGTAGCTCATATCACCGTGGCATTGTTATGTGAAGGAAAATTTAATTGTATTGGACAGAGAGGCTTAGTCAATTGGTCTGCAAAATTAACCGATCTCAACACCTGAGTTTTATTTTTGGGACTACTCAATAGCTATTTGTATATTTAGATCGTAAAGTAGCAAATTGCCGCTTGAAAAATAATATCTCAATATTTTAAGAACAATAATTTTGCTTAACGTTACAAAAACACACATATTTTTTTCTACAGTCGTGTGTGAAATGACTAATTACTATATAACTGGATTGTCACTCCACGTTCTGTTAAAAACAACTTTTATAATTATATAAATAAGTTACACAAATTGTACCAAAGTTTCCAACTCAATCACGCCCTTAATGTTCAGCAACTCAATTCCACCCGACCTTTTCGTAATAAAATCTCTTTGTTGCCACAAATCAGTTTAAAAATTCAGTCTGACTTGTAAAAATAGAGCCTCACTTGAATTGGTAGGTGTCAGTAGAGCACACAGTGCGGTTTTTCAGTTCACACCTTTTTTTCTAAGATCCCAATAGTGAGACCGGATGCAAACATCAACCCGATTGTACGTGGATATTATAAAAGATGCATGGAGTGAAGGATATACAATTTGCTCCATTCTGCTACTAGAATATAACATGCAAAATGAGAAAGGGGGAAGTGAAAGCCTGTTGTTATTTAAAACTCATTTTCGAAAAGCAAGCTTGATTGTGAGGGCACTTCCACAAAATTTAGAAATGCAAATAAGCTTGTTATATGTAAATATATAAACTGTCTGAAAATGTTGCTGTTGTTGAAATATTTCATGTCATTATTTGCCGTCTGGAGATGTTAGAGGGGTTAGTGTCATATACATTCTACTTTTTGGGATGATTTGTTTTTTGATGTGTAGCAGCGTTGAACGTGAAATATTAAAGTATTAAATTCATGAGAAGGAAAATGAATATAATATGGGAAAGTAAAATACTCAAAAGGATATCAGGAGAGAAAAAAAGTTTTAGGTAGGTGGAACCTAGGGATATGAGATTTATTTGGAGAACAAAAAATGGATAGTGTAAAAGTAAAGCAAGCCCTAGGATGGCTAGGTCATATACATATACTGGATATAATACAATATTAAAAGTGGAAATTACATAAATTCAATTGGGTTGTGCTCAACAGCCCAGGCAGTGAATCTTTGTACCATTCTTCATGTTATCCACCACCATTCCAGAAGCTTATGTACGGGCTGGGTTAGGGCTATTAGTTTGACTGGAGGGATTTTCAGTAGTAATAATGTATTACTTTCTCTCCAAAGTCCTTCTGTCTAAGTTTTTGTAAGTTCTTACAGAAGCAGGGTGTGTGAGTGGGTGTTTCATAAAAGTGTTCACATTTTCTGCACAAAGCTTCAATAACTCTTCCATTTTGTGCAGATGTTACCTAATAGTGCAGTGTCCTGTCACCAGGTCAGTAACTGCCTTAAAATTAAGCTTACGCAGCTTAAATAGCATGTTGGAGAGTCTCTTGTCTACCTTGTTCAATAAACTCCTTGTATAGAGGTGCCCTCGTGTCAACCTCCATTCGAGCTGGTCTTCCTTATCCAGCCGGTTCCCCATATCCCCCTGTAATCTTTTGTGCTTCTACAAAACGGTTCTGGACCTATAATGTTCCCTTGAGAACCTTCTCCAGCACCCATATTAGAGACACTTTGTTGTCCCTTGCCAGCCTGTTGAGGGATTATGATTTGGAGTTTTTCACCAGTCTAGTCCCAATTTTCGGTTTACTGAAGCTTCAAGCAGAACCTGGCTGACAGTGAACCCCTTCTGATGGTTTTATCAATACAGGCTATAGCGGTAATCATGTCTCTTCCTAGGCCCATTCATACTAGCCCCAGTGCCATAGTTTGTTTCGCAACAATCAGTGAACCAGATCATTTCTCCAAAATTAACTAGGTGCATCAAGTGTAACCTAGATGGGATAATGATGTTTAATCGCTCAGTGAATATGTTCTCAGGTGTCATGCTATCAATACTTATGCAATATATGGATTCATCTAGTATTGTCCTAGTTGTATAAGTGTGGGAATATTGTATTCTATTTCATTCCATATTCATTCGTAACATTTCGATGAATATAGAGCCACTTCATTTGAGAGTGAATAATGTGCACCTCCTGCTGAAATACAAGCATTCGCTCAACGTCTAATGGATTGCCAAGGACGTTCGAATAACATCAAAGCCTCGTATCATTTTGAAGATCTTATAATTTGAGATCGAGAATGTGGAACGAGTTAATTCAAATATCCCCCACATAAAAATACAGAGGACTGTGTGAAGGGGACCTTGGGGGTCATGGGTGTGGAGATCCTCGTCTAATCCAACAGTCTGGAAAATTATCATTTATGAACCCCATAGGATAACTGCAAAATTTTAAGATGCACCGAAACACAGTATCGCCAACGGCTCCAAAATTACCAGCATGTCTATAAATCAATCGAAAACTTCAAGTGGGAATAAAGTTACTGAAAAAATCGAGAAATTTCTGATTTAATGGAATAAGTGAATCCAATCGTATTACCAACATACATATATCTGAGACACAACCATTCTTTGAGATTGGAATACAAACATAATTTGATAAAAAAAATAGCCATTACGGTACTGTACTGGAATTTTTCAAGTCTAATATGTCGATCACTGTACTCCACAATGATTGTTTCATTCTAATTTCAAAATAGACATGATTATCCATTTCATTATTTTTGCTACGTTCAATATATCCAGCATAGACGTTAAACAATTTATCTCGTTGAATTAAATAATGTTTACAATCAGAAAATTTACTACCCAACTGATATTAATTACCTCTCAGTGCAAGTTCAATAATAAACGTTCTCTGGCTGTCACATAAGGCTTGAATGATGTATATTTTAATTAATTTAGAATACATCTTGTGTTACAAGTCACTTGTTATCTGATATGCCGGAAAAGCTCCCGACTCTCAGCTCTCTCGTGTTTAATGTACGTAAAAATCATTTGATTATTCAGTGATACTTTATAGATGCCGAGTTAAACAATATGCTGAAGCATTTTGTTTGCTTGTTTCAGTTTTTGATGCGATGCGGGTTGCTTCGAAAAACTTCAGACACACAAGTGTCTTAATTTTGTAATGAGCTATACGTTTGCTAGGGAAGTTTTGTTTTAACAGAATTTTGTAAAAATTTATTGTTTAATGCTGGTAGTTTTTAGGAATCTGCTACAGTTATAATTTTGGGAAAGTGTTCCACGACTTTCCGAAATAAAATTGTAATATAGTCGATAGTTCACGAACATTCAATTCTTACGATATGAAATTTTATGTCTTTCACTGAAAAATATCTATTCCCAATTATTTTTCTGAGTTCTGGAATGAACGTAACTGAAGTTAGCTTGCAAGCACAGCGTAAAACATTCGAAATTATTTTACGCTGATATCTCATTCAGGTTTGTTTCACGGGAAAATTGTAGGAAATCTTGTACCATATAACGATTAAAGCATATTCAAAAACCTTTAATTCCTTTGAAATTGTTAAGCAGGGCCTCCATAGTTCGCTAGTCACTGACAAAATACTATAATAAGTTCGTGATAATTCTTCAGGTTATTGTACTCCACCGTGACGCCTGCTCGTTGCTGCGCTATAGTTTCTCCGCGTGCGATGGAATAATTGCCCCTTTTGTACACATGCAGTGGAAGTTAGTCGATTGATAGATTTTTTTAAGGCTAAGAACTCATGTTCAAATGGATCAGACCAGACAGTCATGTTGGACTCATCCCACCAACTAAACCCACCTCAAGCTCGCCGTGAGGTGGTACTTAACACACTCTCCGTCATCTACTTCCTTCTATCACTCCTACCCCTCACACGCCTTCTCTTTCCTAATTATGCTCTCCACTAGATTTATCTGTAACACCCTCCATCAATCCTCTATATTTTCTCCTTCCTTCTATTTGCCGAGACATCTGAGGGGTCCAGACGCTACCACCCATGTTTTCGCTCTCTGTCTTCATCCATTCCCTTCCCCTACAACATTCTGTCTCCCCTGGCTTGTGTCCCCTTTCCCTAGCAAAGAAGACCTGCCGACAGTCTCTGGCCATGTGCTCCATGCTCTTACATAGCCAGCATTCCCTTATATTCACCACTCTCTTGGCATTACACCCCGCTACCTGGTGGCCCTTCACTCCACATCCAAAGCATCTGCCCTCCTCTCTCCCCTTTACAATATTCACCCTATTCCAGTCCCACTTATTCTCCCGTTTTCCTAGTGAGGTTTCCGCTTTCTCCCATTCCACCCTCACCAACGCCATTTTCTTCCCGTTCCTCTCCCTCACCACTGTCATCAGCCTTATCTCTTTCCCAATCTTCAATCCACGGGTCTATCCCCACCATCTTAATGGTTTTTGTTCCCCTTCCCTATATCCTTCAGGATTACCGCCATATTCCTGACCTCCTTTTCCTTTCCCTATTTGTATAAATTGCCACCTTCGTCCTATCTGCTCTCGCCCACGCAATCATCTTCCTTAGCACATCCACATCCACCTCCACATGCTCAAGCCTGTGTAGCCCAACGCTGACACCGCTCCCCACTTCCTCAAACAGTCGACTCATCATATCAAACACCTTCCTCTCATCCCTACAATCATCCTCCATACGACAGATCAACTCCTCCGCGTTCAACCTTGTACCTTTTCTTTCCGTAGTGCGTAACTCCCTAACCCACTCAATTTCCTCTCCTTTTTTCCTAGCATCGGGTATCTATCCCTAAACATCTTCTGTATCCCTTTTTCCATTCCGCTGTCTTCCTTAGTCACTCATACCACTTTTCATCTCCCAACGTTGAAAATCCCACCTTCACCTATATTCCCTTCCTCTTTACCTCCTCCCAGTCCTTATCTTCAATCTTCTTCGCCCCTTCTCCCATCGTGTTTGCATTCTATCCTTCCTACCTTCCTCTCTTCTTGACCTCTCTAATTCCCTGACTTACCCCTGTGCCACCAACTTCTGCTCTCCCAGCCTTTTCACCCCCTTCTCCAGTCGCCTCATCATCTACTTATTTTTTCCACTCTTCACTTCCTCCCTTCCTTTCTCCTTCTGTTACCTCTTCTGCTCCTTATTTCCCAGATGCAATACCTCCTCCCTTCCTTCTTCCTTCTTCTCACCCCAGTATCGCTCCATCCCACTTGTTTCTTCCGCCTTATCGGGTGTTCGTTTCACCAGCCTCGATTTACCAAAAATTACATTTCCTTCTCTTTTTTCCTCCACTGCTGCCTGTTCCACTTTTCTTGCATACTCCATGATACATCCCACGAGTAGCTAGGGAATTGAATGTCAACCACCACAAAACCCCGCTTATAAGGCTGGGTATTCCGGGAGGTCACCAGGTATCACGGAGGCACCGTTCCTGACTGACTTTCGCGCAGCCATACATCCATTGTCACGGTTGCTAACAACGTAGATTACGGATTGTTGTATCGAGGTTTACTCCTCTAGGCTTTTTGTCACGATTGCCTCCGGACGCAGTGGCCTCCGCTGCCTACAATCACACAACATAGCTGCCTTCCCTATGTTGCTGGTTTTTTTAACGAGGTTTACTTCTCTTTTTCCTACGATCAGCGAGAAACTATTCAAGTTCCCATACTGGAGCCTTATTTATTGCTTATCCCGAGGGTTGGTCGGTCATGAGGCCCTTACAGCTCGAAAAGCACGAGTCCTTCGACCACTCACTCCCTCTGGAGACACTCTATCAGCCATTGGGACGCGCCGTGTTGGGTAGGGTAGGGTAGGATTATGGCTGAATCACATCCAGCCTCCCTCATCCAACCCTCCGAAGCACGGGGTCAATTGATAGATTGGATTGAATGAACTAACAAACTTTACTGGACCAATAGTCACATGAAAGGAAAAAGTGAGTAGGACCTACTGGAATTCTACAGAGCTTGAATATCAGTATAATTACCGCTATATTTATTGTATCACACATAAACTACTGTTCAGTTTGAAATACAATCACTTGAAGATTTCAGCTACTTCTAATTGAACTTCTGGAAATGTGATGAGAGTATAACAAATAATTAGTGGAAGTCTACTTCTTATTTCGTTAATAATCACATTCGGCAACGCCACAAGAAAGGTTGAGACAAGTGCAAAGTCAATTTTATTAGTGTGACGTTGCCAGATGTAAATACTTTAATAGTTAAGTAAATCAGATCACACATTTCACAGTCATTTGATTTAAAGTGTACTGTATTTGGTACTTCTCTTCACCGATGAGTGAAAAAATCCTTTAAACTCATTTCCAAATGCAGAATATTACCAAATTAAAATTATCATTACGCTTCAAAAAATTCGAAATCCACAAGTTTTATCATTTTCATATTGTTTATGTGGAAACTTCTATACAAATTGGAAGCCTATCAACTTCACACTTGTCTCACAAACTTTCAAATTCTGGAAACATTCCGTTTTTCACTCTTCTCTCGGTAGGGATTGTTTTTTTTAAGAATATGAAGTTTGCAATTTTCTTATTAATATTTATGACAGCAAACTTTTGCCGAGTTCTGATTTTCTGTGTTGAATCACTTAGTTTGATAGTTTTATCTCCAAAAACTTTTGATTTTTCCACCTCAATACTTCGCAAAGACTCAATTTATTGAGATGGACGTTCTCTGGAACTGTTGACGGACTGGGCTGCATAAAGTTAGCGATGAAAGTTTTTTGAAGCAGAGAAAACATTAAATTTACTGTTTTGTTCTTCCTGTGAGATCTACTCATAATACTATTATAAATGGAACTATATACAGCGTTGCTGAAAATTCTCGCACCAAGTGATTATCTTTGGAACGGATTAAGAGAAAGTTATGAAATTCTAGAACGATGAATGAGACTCTATTCTGTATATTTGAGAGCAAATGTCAAATGGTTTGGACGTCAGCGTTTAGCGTTCGGTCGCCATCTTGAATGTTTTGAAATGACAACCTAGCTCGTGTAACTCATCACAAAAAAGCTTATTTTTTCTCTTTCCAAAAATAATCCCAATGTATAGCTTGACTCGGATATTATGCTAGAAATTTGACAAAAATATTAAAATTATAATTTTAATCAAAACTGTGAGTTACAGAAATTTATAAACTAAACAATTATTTAAGTTGCGAATACTCCATTACAATAAGTGCTCGAAATGCTGGTCATTTGTTTGTTGACAATGATACAATCTCTCTTCGAAGCTATAAATAGAATCGTTTTATCATTTGTGGAGTAATTCCCTGCAATCCGAGACATATGCGATCCTTTAAATCGTTTAAGTTAGTTGGTCTGTTTACATAAACGCGGTCTTTCAGGTAGGTTAGGTTAGGTTAGGTTCTATGTAAGTGGGACCTTCTCGCCACCTCCACTGCGACCTTTGTTAGGTTTATTGTGGCTCACCCCTAGGGATTACAATTCACCCCACAAGCCAGTGCTTCTGACGAAGTCCATGGTTGTATTTGGTGATACGTTTTTGAAGTCGTTCGGCTCTAAGGTACTAAAGCCGAATATATTATACCTTACCCTGCCCAAGACTGGGCATAAGCATAGTATGTTCTCCGCCGTTTCGTCCTCCAAATTACAGTACCGACAGTCCGAGGTCTGAACCAGACTCATCTTCTTTAGGTGGTTATTTAGTCGACAATGTTCTGTAAGCATTCCCGTCAGAATGCGTAGGTTTGTTCTGCTCCATTCCAGGATCTGCCTATTTTTTGTACTCGAAGGGTAGTGTATGAACGCTTTCGAGTGAGAAAGCCCTGGTATGTCTGCCCAGTACGTGTGGGTTTTCCTCTCAGCCCAGGTAGCTATGGCTGATCTAGCAGTGCTTTCCGCAATGCCAAAAAATGGTTCAGGACCGATAAATAAAGTCTCTGATCCCTTTTTTACCAGAGTGTCGGCCTCCTCATTGCCCTACACCCCTCGATGTGCCGGCACCCAGGTCAAAATGACTCTGTTTTCTTTGCCTAGTATTTCAAGGGATTGTAGACAGTTATATACCATCTTAGATTTTATCCTGCTAGAGCTCAGTGCTTTAAGAGCAGCCTGGCTATCTGACAGGATGTGTATGTTCTTTTTCACAACAGGTTGATTCATCAGCTCTCTTGCAGCCAGTTCAATGGCGTATACTTCGGCCTGAAAGATAGTAGCGTACCTGCCTAGGTTGACTATGATTTCCACTCTGGGTTTCCTGCTCCAGCCCCGTTTCCGGTTCTGGATCCGTCAGTGTAGATCACGTGGTCCGTTTCTAGGAAGGAGATTCCTTCGCTATCCCATTGGTCTCTCGTGGGAATCAGGACCTTAAAGGGCTTGTCCACGTGAAGTTTTGTGACAGAAAGATCCGAGGGAATCCCAAGAATGTGGTGATTTTGTATTTCCCTCATCAATCCTGAGTGATCCCTCAGATTCTCTCCCTTTATTTGCCTCTCCACTGATAGCCACTGATAGCCACTCTCCTGGCTTCCTCCTCAAAGTGAATGTGGAGAGGAGCTAGTTGCAGGAGGGCTTCCATAGCCGCTGTTGGTGTGGAAGTCATTACTCCGGTAATGGCCAGGCATGTTGTTCGCTGCAAGCCTTGCAGTTTTGCTCCGGCTGTCTTTTGCAAACCTTTGGTCCACCAGACTGCTGAGCCATACGTGACCATTGGCTTGACCATAGTTTGGTAAATCCAGTACATCTGTTTGGGGTTCATACCCCAAGATTTTCCACATACCCTTCCGAGATTCCAGAGGGATAATCTGGCTTTGTTAGTAACTCTTTCCAAGTGGGCGTTCCAGGTGAGTTGTTTATCTAGGATTACGAGGTCTTTCAGGTAGCCCCAGAGAAAAAAATATCGAGTGGTGTCAAGTCGGTTGATCTTGCCGGCCAATCAATTGCACTTCTTCGACTAATTCATCTCTGAGGGAAAATTGTTTTTAAATATTGCCTAAAGTCTCTTTGATAATGTGGAGGTGCGCCATTTTGTTGAAAGTATACGTTCATATTAGAAAATAATCGATTTATTTCAGGTATAATTTCATTTTGGAGTAAGTCAAGATATATAGCACCGGTCAGCGTAACTTCATTATATTATACCTTACCCTGCCCAAGACTGGGCATAAGCATAGTATGTGCTTCGCAGTTTCGTCCTCCAAATTACAGTACCGACAGTCCGAAGGTCTGAACCAGAACCCGGTATGTCTGCCCAGTACGTGTAGGTTTTCCTCTCAGCCCGGTAGCTATGGCTGATCTAGCAGTGCTTTCTGCAATGCCAAAAAATGGTTCAGGTCCGATAAATAAAGTCTCTGATCCCTTTTTTGCCAGAGTGTCGGCCTCCTCATTGCACTCCACTCCTCGATGCGCCGGCACCCAGGTCAAAATGACTCTGTTTCCTTTGCCTAGTATTTCAAGGGATTGTAGACAGTTATATACCATCTTAGATTTTGCCGGCCAATCAATTGCACTTCTTCGACTAATCCATCTCTGAGGGAAAATTGTATCTAAATATTGCCTGTAGTCTCTTTGATAATGTGGAGGTGCGCCATCTTGTTGAAAGTATACGTTCATATTAGAAAATAATCGATTTATTTCAGGTATAATTTCATTTTGGAGTAAGTCAAGATATATAGCACCGGTCAGCGTAACTTCATTAAAAAAAGGACCGATCAAATGGTTTTTCACCAAACCCACACGTTTATTTTCTGTGGACGCTGTGTATAAACCTTCTCCATCCAGTGTGGATTGCAATCTGACCATTACCGACAATTATGTTTGTTAACAGAACCGTTCAAGCAAAATGTGGCTTCATCACCGAATATCTAAAAAAAATCTAAGAAATTGTTTTGCATCCTTACCTTACCTTAACTATTTCACAAAATTGTAATCGCCTATCAAAATCATCATCGCCCAATTGTTGAAGATTTTGAACTTAATAGGGATGAAAGTTATTTTTATGCAGAATAGTTTGTATAGATACTGTCTAGAAATACCGTGATTTCATGCCAATATACTTGTAGATGTTTTAGGGTTTTCTTGAACATCTAATAGAACATCTAAAGTTTTACCTTCATCAGTTGCACTTTTCTGTCTACTTGCTCTAGGAATATCTTTCACACTACCAGTTTCATTAAATTTATTTACTCATCTCGTAACTGTAGATCTATCTATAGTAGGGTATTCAGGATTTAATTCGTTGAAAGGATGAGCTACTTCGTCATGGGTACGTTTGCGATCACCATATCCAACTAGCATTAAGATTTGGATGCGTTGTTTTTTGGGAAGAGAAACAAATAATATTTATTGTGATGGGTCACACGACCTAGGTTGTCATTTCAAAAAATCCCAGATGGCGGCGGCCGTACGCTGAACGCTGACGTCAAAAACATTTGACATCCGCTCTGAAATATGCAGAAATATTCATCGTCCCAGAATTTCATAACTTTCTCTTTATCCGTTTCAAAGATAATCCCTTGGTGCGAGACTTTTTAGCAACGCTGTATAATATAATGAAGCTCACCGTTCCTAACTGATGGATGGAAAACCTATAATAATAATAATAAGCAATTTATGATAGCCATAATTCACGATGGGTGACGTGAGTTATGGCCATAAATTGCGAGTAGAATACTATACTTTGTCCACGACACTTAATTTATTTATTGATAAATAAAAGTCAGTAGCGATTTGGCATATTACTAACCTCAAAATGTTGTGGCAGCTACTTCAAATAATTTGACATATATAGAGATGGGCGATACTGTAGAAAGTATCAATACAACGTACCGTTATAAATATATTGTTTTGAAATACTTAATATTAGAAAATATCGTTATGAAAAGTATCAATACTAAAAATTACAATATTTTATAGATACGATATATGTCAGAAACAAATTTCCTGAACAAAATACACAGATTTAATAGTTTATTTCATATTGTACCCCCATCTCTAGTCGGGAATTATGAACCATGATACACTACAGTGTATTATGAGCCATATACCATATACCTTTAGTTAGGAGGTAAAATATTGACTTATTATTAGGTGGTCGTGGACAAAGTATCTAATATATTATTGACTATAAGTAAGACTCACTTGTGAAAATGCTCAATTACATACTATTTTGGGTGATTTTTGGCTATTAAGGATCATTTTTGATAAACTATTTCATTTTTATCCCATCTTTCTATTATTTTCTCCAATTCTCCTTCACCCTAGTCAAAGCGTTTCAGATAATATGTACAAACAGCTTTGCTTGATTTTAATGATAGTGATTCGTCATAATACCCCATCTCTTAACACAGTTATGACACCAGAAGTTGAGAATCGCCTAAGATAGTTGTATACATTAATCTATAATAAATATATTAATACCACTCCATCCTCATATTAATGTCAAGGGAATAATAACTCGAGTTCATACTCGAAAGACGTTCAACTAAGTTATTAAGGGGAAGTTCGACTAAGTTCCTGGTAAAGCCAAAGTACACAGGATTATTATGTGTAATCTTATGCATACTTCATGACTTGAAATTTAGCTTCGTCGTATACAAATTGGTACAATTTCCTACATAATGGAAAGTATCTGGAAAAAAGTATGAGAGTGAAAAAATGTTTACTTCGAATGTAACCAAGCATTTTTCCCTCCCATATTTCCAGTCTGTATTCTTCCTCTTCATTCATAAAACATATTTCACAGGCATAAATTATTGACCAACTTTTTTTCATATAGGTATCTCGATCTTAACCAATCTGAATATATTTTTTGCTTTCAATATATTTTAAAACATTCTAGTTGTGTTACTACCCCTAAATATTTTTGAAACTTTAGTTCTTCACGTCAGGTTATGTTTGAGCGACCGGGGGTCGCTACGCAAAAGATCTGACCGTTACGTTACGTTATGTTACGTTATGTTACGTTGCTTCGTTATATGCCTTGCTTGCGTGCGTGTGCTCACTCCTGAGTCTCTCTCTCTCGTTTACGGAGCAGCGATTCATATACCTCGGCCGGGAATCGAACCCGGGCCGCGTGCGTGGAAGGCGAGCATTCTACCACTGAACCACCGATGCTATATTAAAGTTCTATGCAAAGCTGATATTCGCAGTGCTGGTGATCTACTTGAATTTGTTCGGATAAATTTTTACTATTATTTCCATAATTTTTTTGCGCGATTGATCTTTTTTGTTTATTTACAGCATCGGTTGTCAGGACGGTAGGTTGTGTTTACTGGTTTCTAAATTTAACACGTCGGTAAGTGATTTACTTACCGTTCAGACGTCGAAAAGTAATGAATAGCATAAAAACAATTTCACCAAAATGCAAAATATATTTTAAACTGATCGAGAAGTATAAATGTCACTTTTGACATTTCGTTCATTTTGAAGCAATTTGAATTATTTTATTCAGAATTTATTTCAATACGATATCGCAAAAAATGGTATACTCAAGCATCTCGAACGTTAAGGGTAATTACAACGTTTGCATGTAGATTCCTCTCGTAAAATTGGACAAAATGATAGGAGGATTAAGGGGTCTAGCACATTTACTTTTCGAAATACAGGGTGTTGAAATTTTGAAAACTTGAATGTTTTAATTCGATAACTTTAAAATGGATGGATAAATTAATTTGACATTCTGCAGGTTGTTTTTAAATGTGAAAGGGCATATTATTTCGATAGAAATAGTAGTTTGTGCAACTAGTGTGGATATGATGGCCATATCGCACGAGGACGAAGTTTGAACACGATGCCGTAGGCGGAGTGCACAATCGTTCAAGTGCGATATGGACAATTCACACGAGTCGAACAGCATATTTTTTCTACGACCCACTTAAGAAGAAATCTTGAAAATAAAAATTTCTATAAACTGTAATATAACTTCAAATTGAAAATTTAACAATTCAATTTCATGTTTCTCCTAATTTTTTTGTGATAAACGTACAGTTCTTGAAAGTCCAATTTGTATAATGCTACGGTTTCCCTTTTTAAATATACGATGCTGTTATAAGTAAATGTTGCCAGTCGGACTCCCTCATGAAGGGTACCGTACCATTATCTATAATAATGAATATTCTGCTAAATATTCCAAACGTCTACCTGATGCCGTTATCAATATCAAGCAGAATAATAATTAAAAATAAAATTAACAATAAAAAAAACTTCTTCACAGGGAATCGAACCCGGATCTACCGCGTGAGAGTCTGGTTTGCTTCCTACTCGACCACCGAGGAATGTGCAAATTGTTTATCTATAAAGTCAAATGTTTTACATAATTTTTGCTTAAAAGGAAGTAAATTTCCTACCGTGTGTCCCGCGACACGTTCTACCTTCTTCTCCACTTTTTTCTTCACATTCCTCGGTAGTTGAGATTACTCTCAAGTATTTCATGATAGTTCTCGAATGTATAGGTGTAACCATAGCATTTTATATTTTTAAGTCTTCACATTTACATTGATACTGATACTTATATTAATGTTATCTATGAAGCTGATTTCAATCATTAAATGCATTATGAAACAATATTACCAACCATTCCGATATTGGCATATCGTGAATATCACAATAATAGATGTCAAAGATATTCCTTCAACGCCTCCTTCCACCGTTTTCCTCATTTCCTCAAGAGCTGTTTCAATATTCCAAACTCTTCCTTGTAGTTTCCAATTTTTCAGCTGCTTCCTGTTCTATGTGTATAATTACTACCTCGATTACTACTTACTCGAGTTTGGATTATTCTTATAATAATTGAGTGAGCTGGGGGTGGATTTTTTTAATTGCAATCGATCGATAAATGAACGTCGCTACAAATCAAATCATTACTTCAGAGGCACCGTATTAACTATAGTGATACTGTGAAGCAGGTGAGTTTAAAACAAACACCTAATTAACATTGCAAATTCATCACAAAATCAAAACACGTAGGTGTCGATTCAAATTTATACAGTTTACGCAAATTAGTTCACAAGTTTGTTATAGAGAAGTCGTCAAGTTTGTGTTTTGGAAGTTAAGCCTAAGCCTACTAGAATTTTCAGTCGATTATAGAGAGTCTGCGTGATCTTGCTAATTAGACACTAGCGACCATGGTGGGGAAAATAAGCATCTACAGTGTGAGATAAATTTAATATTATACTAGTTACCATGCAAAATATGGAGATATTAGTAAATGAAAAAAACATTACTATAATTAAAAGTGGATTGCAAAAAATGAATGTCTCGGTCTTACGATTGTCATCTAGCAACAAATGTGAAATTGTTTTCAAGAGTGGCGATGTCCAAAATTTTGAATAGTGGAAATCTGAGAGATCAGAAATCATCAGAAAAGCTCGAGGAGAAATTTTTGAATAATTGTGTGAAATATATGCCACATCATGAAACCCTTAACAAAATCATAGAAGTTTGAAAGATTATTACTTTGTTCATAATATTTTCAAGTTAACAATAAATGGCTAATTAGCCATTTTTTGAAAACTGACAATACCAACGACAATAACACACGCACGCGCTTGTAAATATCAAGTCAGGTGGTTGCATAGCAATAGGCCATCGATAAATTTTCACCAATTGAGGTCGTTCCCAGGATGCGCTTATATGGGTTTCAGACGACGGCGCGGGCTTAAAAAAAAATATATATTATATTTGGAAAATTGATTATCTTTCCATATTCAGAAATTGAGAAAATAATGTTAATAGACAAAAACCAATGCACTCTAGCTTTTTCATAGTTACACGTGGCAATATCGATCAGTGTTTTCAGCAGCATTCCTTTCACAGCTTCAAATAAGTTTAGAAAACATATTTGTATTCTGTGTAAATATTAATTTATTAAAATCGC
>CAJUYG010002789.1:328-27124 GCA_910591675.1 Galerucella calmariensis
GCTTTAAATAGGTAAAATGGTTTACCAATAAAAAAATCATAAAAAGGCTCAAAGCATTCACTGATAAGTCAACATACTTGGTTTTTGTATTTTTAAGCTTTAATTTTTCTTCAACCACAAGTACAGAATCTTCATAAATTACCTTATGAAATACGTTGTGAATCCGTATTGAGAGGGTTATTGAAGACCGCACGCCTGTATTAATCCCAATTTTCTAAAATACGTAGATAATATTGTTCTTATAGCTTGTGGTGTTATTGATGTTCACAATTATTTAATGAAATAATGGATCAGTACTTAAAAAATTGAATTTCATTTAAAAAACAAGTAATCTTTTTCAGCGAATCAGCAACAAAACTGGCGAATATTATATGTTTAAAAAGAAATTATTTTATTTTATTCAAAGTCCGGATCAGCTCTAGCAAATATTGCTTTTTCAGTAAGGAGCATGTGCATCTGAATCTGATGTAAGCATTTGGAATTAATATTACTCGCCTCATCAAAATAAGTTTTTCTTGCTCTTTTCAACATTGGTGATTTAATCTCCACTACACAATCATCATAAATAGCATCTGGAGAAGCTCCTATAATTGGACAGTCTGCAGTTGAGAAAATTCCATTTTTTTTTTGAAATTCGTTCTTCAACAATTTTAAGTCGAAATCTAAACCTCTTTCCATCGCTCTTGTTTGGAAGAATTTTGCTCCTGAAATGTTTTCTCTGAGGATCCCGTCATAGGTGCCACACACTTAACAGAATTTAACTATTATGCCTTTGATGTCGTAATACGACCATATTGCATGATTGACAAAAAGTATTAAAACTATTGTAGTCAGTTGTTCGATTGGGGTGTAGAATCACAAATTTTTTTCAGCCAATATGAAGAACCAGTTTCATAGTTTCCAGTATTGTAATATCTAAGCCTACTATTCGTAATTTATCTTTCTTTCGCTTCTCAAAGGTGTTCTGAAAGATTATCACCCCTTGACCATGGTAGTCATAAACTTTTCGAAGGTCTTAGCTGGTGATAAAGATAACACTGTCTCCGTAGTGGGCGGTTCCTCGCTCCTACGATGGAGCCACATAAAAAGTAAGAGAGTCAGCGAGCAGCCGAGTAGGAAGGACGTGTCTTGAATACTCAGAAGCAAGCGAAGCAGATTTTGAGAAAGCGATCGGACGGAGGCTGATTTTTATCAGCCGAATCGGCGAAAGCTAATCAGCCGACGAAAACAGCGTTTTAAACGCAAATAGTGTTTTTTAACACTTGTTTTCTATCTATGAAAGTTTTGAAAAATATTATTATTTTTTAAAGTCCGGATTTGATAGATGTTTTGTATGTTTTAGGACCTGTGGAGGACAGGAACTATTAAGATGCCACCCAAAGAGAGGAACGACAGCCGTGCTAGTAGCCAAGCTAGCAACAGGACAAGGAGGACAATGGAAACAACATCGGACTCGGACAGTGAAGACAACATGGCAACAAGAGCCATAAAGAATGCGAAAGAGATGGTGCGAAAAGCCACAAAGAAACAGGAAGAAGTGGAGAAATTCCTGGAAGAAGGGGAAATAAAGCGGAAACTCGAAGATGAAAGGGACCAGGCCAAAAAAGAAGCAGAAGAGATGAGAAAAACCATCCAGCGCATGGAAGAGGAAATTACCGGACTAAGAAAAGCCATGGAAAGCATGGCAAAAGCAATGGAAGAAATGCAAGAGGAGAAGAGAAGCCGAAGCCGCTCAAAAAGCGTCCGCAGGAAGACGCAGAGGACAGAATCCCCAAGAAAAGATGAAGAGAGCGAAGAAGAGGAGATGGATTTCACGGAAGTGATATCCATCAGACAAATACAAAAAAAAGAAGCCGCCGCCCGAAGGAAAGCCAACGAGGAAGCGATGATGGACGAGGCCATCCGCGAAAACAAGGAGACAACGACGACGCGCCGACCACCACCCGTCATTCTGCGAAGCATCCACCACTGGAGCTCCGTAAGAAAGGAAATGGAGAAAAGGAACATAAAGACGAGGTACATAACAATCCGAGAAAGACTCGGAGTGAAAATACCCTGCGACGGACCAGAGGACTACAGGAACCTAACGAGGTACCTGAGAGAAGAGAGAAAAGAAGTGGAGTGGTATACGTATATGCCACAAAAAGAAAGGATGGTAAGGATCGTCATCCGAGGGTTAACGCACTGCGAGGACACCAAGGAAATCAAGGAAGACTAACCCAACTTCATTCCAGATTCGGAGAGAGAAGACCGCTACCCATCTACCTGGTGGAGCAGGAGCCTGAAGAAAAAGAAAAAATCCGGAAAATACAACACATCCAGAACGTGAGGATGGGGTGGGAAGAACAAAGAAGAGGAAAGGGGCCGACGCAGTGCTACAACTGCCAAGGCTTCTACCACGGACAGACGACGTGTAACGTAAACACGAAATGCGTGAAGTGCGGAGGACCACACCGATCCAACGACTGCCCACGACCGAAGACCAAGCCGGCCACCTGCGCAAACTGCCAGGGAGAACACCCGGCAAACTACAAAGGATGTCCAAAAGCCCCAAACAACCAGAAGACAAGGACAACTGCAACAGCGGTGAAGAAGACAGGAGTCAGCTACGCCCAAGCCGCAGCTAACAAGAAAACAACAACGACGACAACAACAAAACAACAGATCCTCGAACAGGTGACAAAGCTATTAGCTCAGCTAATGGCTTAAAGTCGCTTGTAAGAGATCGGAAGAAAAGAAGACACACTCTATAAGGGTGTTTTCAGCCAAAATTACCGGCTGAGGACGCACTTTGTAGAGGCAGCGCAAAACACACACAACAGAAGACACAGACAAAACGGAAGACCGCCGAAGAAAAAACCACCGAGGTTACACGGCCAAAGAGGAGACGGCTCGCCCCCAGCTGCTAGCCCTTTTAGCTAAGGACGAGCTGTACGCCGAAACGCGAACTACGATGATGAGACCCATCGGATAAGATGGGGGGATGTGGTGGAAGTCCTCCCCGGAGATGTACCTCGCTTAGAGAGGAACATCCTGGGTGGGACGGGCTCATCAAGGTTGTGTGTGTGCCACATAAAAAAAGCAATAACATGCTCACGGCCTCCCTTCGAAGCAGGACAATAACACATAACTTCGTTTATTTTTTCTCAAACTCTAAAACAGTACGAACAACATTGTAGCATTTTGAATTTAGTTAATGATCGGGTGTCATTCCTGCTAATAAAATACATTTATTCATTCCTCTCTTCAAAGTTTTGAGTAACCTATCTCTGTAACTTTGTCCACCAGACCAGGAATAAAATAAAACATCTGGAATCACCCAGTATATCATTCGAGAGAGCATGAATTTATGAAAATATTGTGTTTTTCAATCTTTCTGACCCGAAAATAGCCAAAAACGATGTCTCACGTAGTAAAAAATTATAATATAATAAACTCGTATTTTTTATTAAAAAACTCTATAATCATTAGCAAGTCCACTTCTGGAAAATAAAATGAGTCTGCTTTTAAAATAAGGTTCACACATTTTATTTTATTAACACAAAAATTTTGTATGTAATTCAAAATAAATGAATTCTATGCGAGGCACTGTACAGTCTGAAGCGTAATGTTTGTGCACATTAAATTTTATATGCGGTGACGTCACAGTCATAGTCTTCGCCCTGCTACGGTATACTTGTTCAATTGGTTGTTTTGGGAAAACGACATATTCTATTAATATGAAATTTTCAGAATCATATTTTTATCCTCAGTACTCTATTTCACGACAGCTGGAAGTGATTTAAAAATTTCAGTTAATGAGCCCATTAACTACAAACGGTATTATGTAAAAGTTCCAATACAGGTCCATTATTGATTTCAATTCACAATTTTTTTGAAAAATAATTTATCATAGAGTTTGAATTATCTTTGAGTAATCACACCAGAATCAGTTTTTTCAAAGTAAAAAATAAAAACTGTTTATAACTGTGATGAATATCCAAATACAATACCATATTGATGATTCAACTCACCATATTGTATTAAACAAAGTTTTTTTGTTGAAATGCAATCAACTGAAAGAAACCCATTGTAATTTCAATTATGTTTGGAGCTGGGGATGAGATGCAAACTCAACAAAATGTATGCACATTATCTCATGCAATTCACCCAGATCGTGAGCGTATCACTCAATCTACTATAAGCAAAGTAGAAAGTGAATACACGGAATCAGGACTGCCGAAGCAGGGTAATCCTACACTCCATAAAAATATCCAACACGATGTAATTTTGTCGGCAGTAGAAGATATGAAAATATGGGATGATCTGAGCTAACATACAATATTTCATGTTGCTACAATAGACAAAATACAAATAACGTGAAATAAATGAGATTTAGTACGTTTCGAACCTATCGAACACCAGTATCTAGTTCAAGGTGTCAGTGATAATTTTCAATGTTTTTTTCGTAAGAAAAAGAAAAAAACGGTTACCGTCACTTTAACAATAATAATACTATACCTTTTCCAGTCACTAACATTTTATGTATAGAAATTCCCTTTGAAATTTTTTGCTTTGTATGTATCTGTATCTTGTATTCTTGGTCTACATTGATGATATCAACAGATGTAGTGAATGTGATTATGAACATTATTTTGCTGATGATGCTCTAGCGTCGGTGAGTGATAGAGATCTAAATAAAGCTATCCAAAAAATGAATAAAGCCTTGAACAATATTTCTACATATTTAAAAACTAATAAATTAAAACTAAATGTTAACAAAACAAAGGCTATGATACTCACTACACCTTTTAAATACAGAGAATTAAATTTAAAGCAAATTGAAATAAAAATTGATAATGACAAAATTGAGTTTGTTACTGAGTTTAAATATTCAGGATTTATGTTAGACAAATTATTTATCACTGAATAGCCATTTTTATTACATGCAGAAAAAAATTTTGAAAAAATTGTATTTTTTCACGAGAGTGTCCCAGCACTTAACTATGCAGTCACAAATAACAGTATATAAGACTATTATTCAACCACATTTCGAATATTGTCCCACTCTCTTGTACACATCTGATTTAAACAAAATGAGAACACTACAGAAATTACAGAATCGAGCAATGATGATTATTTTGAGATGTGACAGGAGTACCCCGATATCTTTAATGCTGGATACTCTAGAATGGTTATCTATAGAACGAAGACTCACATATTTAACGATGATATATATTTACAGAATGTAACATAATCTTTTACCTGCATATTTTGACAGATTTATGATTTTCAATAATCAAATTCACCAGTATAATACTAGAATAAGGAATAATTTATACGTAAATAATCAAACAAAAACATTTAATACTAAAACATTAACTTTTAAAGGATTTATTACTTACAACAGTCTACCGGAAAATGTAAAGTCTTCTACAAGTCTTATTCTGTTTAAAAAGAATTCATTAAACCCTTTAAGAGACCATTAGGATGATACCAAATGATGATACCTATTATTGTGTATTTTTTTTTATATATTTTATATTTCATTATATTTTGTATGTTAATAATGTAGTTGGTACTTATAAACAAATATTGTGGATATGTTTTTTTTTCAATTGTTTTTATATCAATGTTGCTGTATATTAGGATGTACCTATTTCAATAAATAAAGTTAAAGTTATCAAATGAGTTCAGTTATATATCGTGACTACAAGGAGCTGCTAAGTTCCATATCTATCACAAGTGAAGTAGACTACTGAAGGCCATTTCCCTGAGTCAGCAAAAAGTTAACAAAAAGAGAATGATGATATTTTAGTACAGCGATGTCTGGGACCAAACTGAATAATCTCCATACTTTATTTTTATAGATTCAATAGTTTCACACCGAAGATATTGTGGAAATAATATTTTATTCTATTTTCAGCTCATGGTTCGCTATCAGCGATAGTATTTATTTTTCAGTTTATCAAGAAGTATTAACTGATATTACTTATGGTTGAATGGTCTGAAGTTTCATGTATACTATCTGATTTTCCCAAATCTCTGCTCCATTCTTAAGCCTAATCATCTTCATGGTGAGATAATTTCATTATATCCGATGATGTGAAATTATGACATGATATTTATTGAATGTCAACATTTTTATGAAAAAATTATGCTTTCATCTGAAGTCTCTATGCCGTATTGGCAAAAAAAAATTATAGATATTTTTCAGGTGCTGGTGCATAGAATTGCATTGACAAATAAATTTCTGAATTATGATGATTGTGGGAAATAGAAAATCCAGCAGTTGTATGAATGTTCAACTGCTTTATCGACGCCAACTTGGTTTCTTTGGAATGTAAAATGAATTCAAGTTGAAGGTTTATTATCCATGTGTGTATAGTCACAAAATGACTACCGGAAATGTTGAATCAAAAACCAGATGAAGACAGCACATTGATGTTGGTAATGACATTTGCAATATTCTGGGAAAAACCTTCAACATAATGCTTCAAACACTGCCTTATACCGTCTCAATTCCGGATAGAGATAACTTTTTCCTCTATGTGAAAATACTTTCATGAGAAGATAGCTGCTGGAGCACCAATGGCACAGAAACATTCTCAGGTAGTATAGGTACTTTTGCGAGTCTCTGTGAAGTGTCTAAAAAACACATTCACGACAAACCTTGAGGTCATTTTAGATTAGACAATTTCTTGTGCAATATTCAGTTCAAGTTTTGGAACATTTCGAATCGTTAAGTCTGAAATTGAGAATTGTATTAAAAATTTTCCTCCCTTGTAACGAGTTATTTTTTTACACTGATATAAGTTTGTTTTTTTTCGTTTCGTATTTTTTATTTTGCCACTTGATTTTAAACAACTCGTTTCTTACTTTCCGACTAAATTTCTGTTACAAATTTTTTTATTACCGTTATACGGTAGTTTTAGTATTTTTTTGTATTAGTCCGGAAGTACGCAAATTTATATTGAATCATAAAATTTAGTCATTTCTGAAGTTAAAATTTTTCAATCAAGGAGGACATTTGATATATACACCATCTAATTTAATGTAATCAATTCCGAAAGACGTTTAGTATATGACAAACTTTTTGTGGTTCCAAAATAAAATTTTACTAATGAGAATATGAAATGACAGAATAGTTTTGATTCGAGGACAAAACTGATGATCTCCGCTGTCAGCTTCTACCGCTCTCTGTTATTCTTACTGTCGTATTTACGTGTAGTCCGAGATTTTGTTTTTTTTTCCGTTCCGGTTATACGTTAAGTGGATCCTGATACCGAAGCCGTTTCAAGCAAGGTGGAACATATTTAAGAATCACCGTTTATCCGAAAATTTTCGTACCTCCGTATTCCGTACTCTAGAGATAGTTTGAAAATTTTTCCCAGGACCGGTTGATTTTTTTTTATTTGTCCAGTTTTTTTTCTCTCTCTTTTTTTGCAAATAACCAGCAATAAAGATTATTGTAATTTGTTCTAAGGAAATTTTTTTCATGATAGTAATTAGTTATAAATGGCAGAGAAGTTTAATTTTTTTTATATACTTCCCGGATTGATATTTGTTTGAGTTATTTTTTTTTTATAATAATATCATTGTGAATAAAAATTCATTTGTTCTAGAAGACTGTTTTTTTTCTTTTCTATTGCTAAATAAGTAATTGGTTTTTTTTAATATTCGCCGGCTCTCTATTGAGGGTACGATTTTATGTGTTTTCTGTACAGGACATTTATATTTAATTGATACTGTTTAGGATTGTGATATTTCCGTTTCATTTCCGAATGTTATTTTTACTCTGTGCGTCGATAATAAGTTACTTGTTTTTTTGAACTCTTGAATTTCAGTTCCGGACTAGTAGGTTACAATATTTTTTTTTCTTAATATTTCCTTCAAATCCCTTCGAACTTGCAAGAGGCTAAGCCACAACTTGTTGGATTAACCGGCAGATTTAAACCGTTCTTTCGTCACCTCGTGGACCAAGTTATTTCTTTCATTGTTCTAACAATAGTTTTCTTAATATTTCCTTCAAATCCAAAGGTTACCTCGAACTTGCAAGAGGCGTAGCCAAAACTTGTTCGATTAACCGGCAGATTTAAACCGTTCTTCCGTCACCTCGTTGGCCAAGTCATTTCTTTCATTGTTTAAATGATAGTTTTCTTAATATTTCCTTCGAATCCAAAGGGTACCTCGAACTTGCAAGAGGCTTAGCCACAACTTGTTCGATTAACCGGCAGGTTTGAACCGTTCGTTTAGAACTCTACTCTATTACCGTCACATTAGTAGCTTTTCGTGTCTCTATTGAATCCGAAGGGATTCTTGAACTTGCAAGAGGCTTAGCCACAACTCGGCAGATTTAGACGTTCGTTCCGTGGTTCAGTACATTTTATCAGTAACTTCCCGTGTCTCCGTTGAATCCTAAGGGTTTCTTGAACTTTCAAGAGGCTTAGCCACAACTCGTTCAATTACCCGGCAGATTTAGACGTTCGTTGTGTGGTTCTATATATTTTATTAGTAACTTCTTGTGTCTCCGTTGAATCCGAAGGGTTCTTGAACTTGCAAGAGGCTTAGCCATAACTCGTTCAATTACTCGGCAGATTCAGACGTTCTATCACCGTTCCGTGGATCATATATTCCATTATTATCGCATTTCAGTAGGTTTCCATGTCTCCTTTGAATCCAAAGGGTTTTCCGAACTTGCAAGAGGCTTAGCCACAACTTGTTCGGTTACCCGGCCGATTTAAGTCGTATTTGATAAACTGACCGGCCTCGACCGCTTCGTCCGTTACTATATTTTTCCCCTTCATCTTGCTTATCCCTGTAGATTCAGAAATAAAAGGACCACAGAGGTATTAATAGACTAGAGGATTCAAATCCTGTTTCATTTGTTATCAACCGTAGACTATTAACTGAAGGACCGATATTTGAAACATCCGTGTTGTAAATTTGATAGACAGATAGGTAAATTGTAAAGGTAAATTCAACAAGACCCCTGGAATTTTCCGTAACCTCCATCTGAGGCTATCTGGAACTCTTGACGCTAAGGGTCAAGGAGCCGTGGAGCAAACC
Organism: Galerucella calmariensis; assembly: GCA_910591675.1. Taxonomy (NCBI): domain Eukaryota; kingdom Metazoa; phylum Arthropoda; class Insecta; order Coleoptera; family Chrysomelidae; genus Galerucella; species Galerucella calmariensis. Next base: position 9,377 of record CAJUYG010002789.1, read on the forward strand.
ACGTAAAAAATCTGGCACCTGAGCATTCTGTCAAAGGATTTAAAGTCAAGGGTGGCCATAGTGACGTGTTCGCGTGGCAGGAGCCACGTGAAGAAAGAAAACGCGTTACACCCTGTCAAATGGTTAAAAAAATATAGAACAGGTTCTATTTTCTCAACAATTTGATTTATTGTATTTCACGATGAAAATGTTCTATGAAAATGTCGTATGAATGTCATTAATTTTGATAATTTGTGGTTATGTATTATTAAAGTGGTTGCAAAATATATCTTGGGATAAACTAGGGCTTTAAATATCGTTTGACGAAATCTCAAAACATGCTTGTTTGTACAATGTAAAACACAAAGATTACCATAACAAATAATCAAGAAGCTTAGCCGTAGAATCTGTAGTGGCAAAGTTAGGCATCATTAGACCGTTTCATTAACCACTCATTTCGCCAAATTTTGCGACGTTTCCTCCACCTCTGTTTTAAAGTTAATATCCGGTTAGTGAAAATGAATAAATATTACAAATTTTCGGTTCTATAACTAACGACATTTTTGAATTTGAAAAGTTCATATTAATTTTGTCATCAAATCACTGCGCATAATCTTGAACTAAATATTGTTCAATAAATTGGAATAGTCCAAAATATCTTGAAACAGGTGGCCAATATTTCACATAAGAAATCTATTCCAAATATTGTTCCAAAACTTGGACTAAATATTGCACGAAAAATTGTCTAATCTAAAATGACCTTCACCTAATTCATGTCATTTGTAATCATTAGGAGTCCCCCGCAGTAGCAGATAAGAAGCGGGAGCAGATAAGGGGATTCGAGTGTCGGGATTACCCTCCGGTCACTGTACCCTAAGGAAGCACATACATACAATGACCAGAAATTAGAATGCCCACATGGACTTCGATCTTATTTTGTAGTCTTTATGGAAAAGCCCTTGATTCGAATTATTAGTTCTGTGACTTAGTTCGAGTACCAATATGGAACAAATTTGAAGATAACTGTACTGGAAACGCCAATAAATTGAATTTAATGAAACAAAAGTATTGTTTGATAAAGTAGAGAAATGGAACTTGGAAGGAGAAGAAATTTCTCAACTGGAAAAGTGGAAATACTTCCCAATTATTGGAATCTACTCAACATCGATTAGCGTGGGCATTCACATCAATAGGTTCACAGTATTAGATTCACATCCGATGTAGTTCATTGTCAATAATTTATATAATATTTTTCCTACTCCTATACTATAAGTTGTTTATTAAATGCCAATTTTCAGTTTCATAATGATACTCATTATAACACTGGTTTTCATAATGAAACTAAGGAATTGACCAATAGAAATCTAGATTTTCAAATACCTCAGTAGGCAGACCCAATATTTTCTGTAGAATGTTTGACAGTTTCTAAGAGATTCGTGTGTTTCATGACAGTTTAAATCTTTTGCGTTAGTTTTTAAAAGAAATGTTGAGCACCAGACCAAAAATACTTATTGACCAAGGCAAATACATATTTAAACTTATTATTTCTGTTAACGATGATTTATCACTAATATTGTATAATAGTAGCATACGTAGCATAGTAGCATACGGTTCGAGTCAGGGAGTGCATTTTTTTAATTTTTTTTTTTGAAATCAAATTTCTTGTTCGTATAAAAAATAGTGTATACAACTTTCATGTAATGGTTATTAATACACTCGCATTGACTACACTCGCCTTTGGCCCGTTTCGTATACCGGTTAATGCTTGTGTATTGATAACCATCATTACATGATCGTTGCATAATATACTATTATCCACATCTGTTATGTAACGGTTACGATTCTACACAATTTTCAGTGTCATAATGACGTATATTACCGCATTAGTGCGTTTCTGAATATACAACGCATTAGTGCGATAATGAGGATAGAGAAAAATATTAATACAGAAATTATATATTTATTTTATCTTATGTAGTTTAGGGTACATACAGGGTGGGGCACTATGAACGAACTATTCTCTGGCGTCTTAACGGTAAATATAATTAGAAAAAATGAGACGTAGAACTAAGTAGATTACTTGGGACTATAATTTAAAAATATTTTGGAATATACAGGGTGCTCCAAAAAAGCGTGCCGTATCAAAGTTAGGTTTTTTTTAATGGAACACCCTGTATTTTATCACATTTATGAATTGTACTATTAAAAATAATGTGAGTTCATCAACATTTCCCTATACCTATCAAGTTCAGTTTCCAGGATAAATCGATTTTACATAATTTGTAGACCCTCCGAAAAAATACAATAACTTCAAAATAAAAACGAATAACCACATTTGCTTTACACCATCTCACTAGAAGCTTTTAACATTCTGTTTCCAATATTTACTGGTATGCTATCATATACAGGGTGTTTTTAATATGACAGTATAATACTAACCATTTAATACATGAATTTCTGGCTCAATTTAAATGGAACACCCAGTATCTGTTGGGTCTGTTAAACGTGGGAATTTATTACCTCCCAGTTGGTATTAGAGTTGCCTATATCTAACTCTGATAGTTCTCGAGAAATTTTAAATTTGTTTTTTAATACTCAATTATTTGCTGATATATGATACTCCGATGGAAAGATTTTAAAAATTCAAAATTTGTTATTTTGACAGTAAGTGCTTTGTTTTATGATTTATTATCGATAAATTGAAGGTCTCTTAAATCAGAATTTTATCAAGGGTAAGTACACTATTTTTGGGCATACATATACAATAAGCTTCAAAATTATAAAAAAATAACTAGGTACAAAAAATTCAAAGAAGGTGTTCAAAGTGACGCCCATCTTGTTGGATACAAATTTGAACCTTTTTAAAAAAAAATTATTGCTCACTTTCTTTAACATTTCTGGTGTTACTGTTTGAAACGCTCTCCTTATAGTCCTTATCCTATCCTTCATGTTCTCAGGAGTGGTTGGCTCTGTATTGTAGACAATACTTTTTATGTAACCCCAAAGAAAATAGTCTAATGGCGTCAAGCATGGGAACCTTGGCGGCCAAAGATAAGGAGCCCCTCGCCCAATCCATATTTGTGGAAAAATATTCTTCAGGTAACGCCGGACAATTATACTGTAATCAACAGACGCACCATCTAACTGCAGCCACATTTTTTGTCCTGTAGCTAGTGGAACGTCATCTAAAAGTTCGGGTAGTTTGTTACGTAAAAAATTACGAACTTTTCTTCCAGTTAGCTTTAAGTTTTTTTACTAATCTCATTGCAATTTTAATGTTTGAGTGACCTTAATAAAATTCTGATGTAAGAGACCTTTAATTTATCGATAATAAATCATACAACAAAGCATTTACTGTCAAAATAACAAATTTTAAATTTTTCAAATCTTTCCATCGGAGTATCATGTCATGGGTAACTAGATATCAGCAAATAATTGAGTATTAAAAAACAAATTTAAAATTTCTCGAGAACTATCAGAGTTAGATATAGGCAACCCTAATACCAACTGGAAGGTAATGAATTCCCACGTTTAACAGACCCAACAGATACTGGGTGTTTCATTCAAATTAAGCCAGAAATTCATGTATTAAATGGTTAGTGTTATACTGTCATATTAAAAACACCCTGTATATGATAGCATACCAGTAAATATTGGAAACAGAATGTTAAAAGCTTCTAGTGAGATGGTGTAAAGCAAATGTGGTTATTCGTTTTTATTTTGAAGTTATTGTATTTTTTCGGAGGGTCTACAAATTATGTAAAATCAATTTATCCTGGAAACTGAACTAGATAGGTATAGGGAAATGTTAATGAACTTACATTATTTTCAATAGTACAATTCAAAAATGTGATAAAATACAGGGTGTTCCATTTAAAAAAACCTAACTTTGATACGGCACGCTTTTTTGGAGCACCCTGTATATTCCAAAATATTTTTAAATTATAGTCCTAAGTAATCTACTTAGTTCTACGTCTTATTTTTTCTAATTTTATTTGCCGTTAAGACGCCAGAGAATAGTTCGTTCATAGTGCCCCACCCTGTATAATTGATTTATTTATTAAGTATATTATATATTCACAGTGCACTATTTACAATTCTATGAATTAACTCCAGTTGATGACATGCTCAACGCTTCGCTAGAATAATTACTTTAATTTTGATTTTGCATATTTCCTGATGTCGCAGAAGAGTTTTCAATTTCTCCCAAAATGTTCATTGTTGTTCGTTATTGTCTTCGCTTGAACTCAATTCCATACATTTCTGCCCATTCAACTTTGACAATTTGATGACATAACTAATTTATTTTATTTCCACAGCTTTGTTTGTCTTTTTTGCTATAGTCACAAAATATGTACCTTATATGTTTGCAGTCAATATTATTAACAATACGTTGGATTGGAATTTTTTTTTTTTATAAAATTTCATAATATATACTGTTAATAATACTAATAAACCAAACAGTTGTAGATAAAATTTGGAGGTACCACTTGGAATAGAGATTAAAAACGTACTTATAAGAATATACGACTCGGCCTACGGCCTCGTCGTGCAAACTGCACATGCGTGCGTTAATAATGTCCATATCCCACTAATCACGTAAATAACTATTATTCATTTATATTAGATAATATGCTCAAGTACCGCCCTTGTCAGAAATAAAGTAATTAGTTGAGTTATATAATAAACATCATCCCAGTGAATCATGTAATTTCCATACGACTATTTGAGCAACTCCTGAAGGACCCGGACTTCCACCAGTTCATGGTGATCCTAACATTCATTCCAGTTATTGTTAAGTGACTTGTTCTTTTTATGTAAACTAGGAGCCTTCATGGATTTTTCCACGCTTAACAATTTTGTGATGAGATAGTTATAGTTCGAATTTGACTTGTAGGTGGTAATTTTGAGAATTCAAATCGAAATTAGCGCATAGATAGATGACGTGCATGTACTCTATCTGCGTTAACTCTAGTAATGTTTCTTTGCAAGCTTCTGGCGATTTTGTTATACTATGATGATTATACAAAGGCGATTTCCATATCAAATAAGTGAATACAAAGAAAATGAAAGGTGCAGCAAAGACACAAACTTGAACAGTTGTACTGTGATGTCTTACTATAGGGGCACTGTATTTTAATTCCGCTTTTATCTGAAATATGAATTACGATAGGGAATAATTATACATTGTTATTTCAAGTTAGACGACTCACTCTCCGGTAGGTAATTTGTACACAATAAACGTGTTAGGTGTTTACCTTGGAAATGAATGATAGGTATGTTCATTTTTTCTTTTGAGGTTATACTGGGAATAAGGTGTACAAACTGTGACAAAATTTCATAAAACGGTATCTGTCCTTTGGGTCCCATCACATACAGGAATATGCGGTAACGAAAGCGCTGATAAGGTTGCCAAGCAAACATCAGAAAATTCATCCCTTCCATTTGCAGAGAACAGAATCACCAAATCAGATCTGAAGAGCCTCCTTAGGGAAAAAGTGCATCAACATTGGCATAATATGTGGTTAAGTTCAAGCAGCAAACTGAGAAAAGTCAAGCAAAGTATAACACCTTGGAAAACATTGCCCACTAAAAGAAGAACACAAACCATTTTGACACGACTACGTCTGGGTCATACACGTTACACTCACGAGTATCTTCTTAGAAGGGAAGATCCACCTATGTGCATGACATGTGATGTACAAATAAGTGTTGAACATGTATTAGTGCAGTGTCCGGTTTTTGAAATAAATCGTAAAATGTGTAATTTTCCGTGCTCCATAGACTTGTTATTGAATGATCACTGTAACGTGGATGATCTTATGAAATTTCTGAAGGACATTGACATTTATGAGAAAATCTAAATAATATGTTATGTAGATGATTATTTAACAAACCATACTGTACCACTGCTAATAACCCAAGGCGGTTGATGCAGTTTATTTCTAAATAAAAAAAAAATTCATTTTTTGAAAATTTTTGTCCTCACCGGTCACAAACTGAATAATCAAATCAATATTTTGAATTTGAGGACTACACAAAATGTTAAATTTCCAAAGCCCCAAGTAGCCTCCAAGTAGATTATATTTTGAGTGAAAATTATTGTGAGGCAAGAAATATTTTCACTGAACAATCTTATAATATTTCATCAAATTATATTGTGCAGTTCTTCCAAGATTGATCTTCATTTTTTGGTTTAGTTTTTGTTAGGAGAGATCAGAGACACTATTTATCGGACTTTAACCATCTTGTGGCATTGCGGAGAGCACAGGATTAATCACAGATCCACCTTTTCCCATTTCATTCAACGTTATGTGTTAAAAGGACATTTACAATCGATGACACACACAAAGAAGGGTATTAAATAAACTCTATATGTTCTACCTATAGAACGCTTGGAGATTGTTGGGTTTTAGCTGACTACAACCATCCTCAATAAACTTATGTAGAAAGCTATACCTATAGTGTGAGAAACTAGAATACCCAATAAAATAGATATACAGGGCTCTGTAATATTTATATTCCCAATAACATTGTTGATAAGAAAACAATATAAAGTATTATTACAGTTTTCTGTAATATTGTCGTATTTTATAAAGCGCGTTACAAATAGATATCGCAGAATAGTAATTATTCTAATGCTTTATAAGTTTTTGAAGAACATTTCCAAAGACATTGACCGTTCAAATAATAAGAAACAACTACTTTCCGGGCTATTGGCCCCGACCACCCCGTTTGACTTTGAAGTGTAATCCAATATCCGTCGGTGCCTATAGCCCGGAAAGTATTTGTTTCTTCTTAGTTGAACGGTCAATGTTTTTGCAAAATATTCATCAAAAACTTATAAAGCTGTAGAATAATTACTTTTCTGCGATATATTGGTAACGCGCTTTATTGAATACCTACGACAATATTACAGGAAACTGTAATAGTACTCTATAGTTTCAAGGCCAAGGTCTCGTTGTCAGATTCGAATTCTGGTTTGTGGTTGGACGTGAAGATGTCGCTACTGTCACATCTTTTACACTTCCGTTACTGGAAGAGATGTATTGGTTGTGATTTTAGGGTATTCTTCAGTCCGTGATTAGGCTTTAAGCTCGCGGACGGGTAACATATACCTTGTACTGATGATGCGCAAATACGTTGAAACCGGTTACAAGTTATGTTGTCCCTTCTATCTGCAAACCAGAATGGTTGGTTCAAATATCTTGTAGATATGCCAGCTCCGTTTGACTTTGAAGTGTTATCCAATATCCTATAGTCCTGGAAGTAGTTGTTGCTTTTCAGTTGAACGGTCACAGTGTTTGAGAAATATTTTTCAAAACTCACATGTCGTCAGAATAATTATTATTATATCTATACCTGCTACCTATAACTATAACCTATTGAAAATTTTTTTTTCAAAAACTTATAAAGCGTTAGAATAATTACTATTTTGTGATATCTATAAAAACAATTATACTTTAACGTTTAACGTGCGTTGGTTATATGCCTTGATAGATTTTAATCCGTTTAATGAGAGTTTCAAGGGATGAGATCATATTCTATGCATTCTTTCCGAACGTAGCCTTACAATGTCTTACAGCGCTCTTTTCATACTGTTCCGATTTTAAGCGGATAATAAGATTTTTTCCAAAGGAACTACCAGTCAACGTTATCTGTTTGCTACTAAAATACCGGATATACAATTTCTTGAGGTTACTTTTTAGATCTGTATCAAGCAGCAAGAAGATGGGAAATTAATACCGCACGTTTCACAGGAACTAATAAATTTTTCCAATATGCGTATTTCAAAATATTTTGCTAGCAATTGTTTATATCTGTAGAAACCTACAAAATAGTTACTAGTTAAATTGGGAATGAATTATCATTATTTTTTATGAAAATCAAAATTTTCCATTGTACATTTTCCATTCAATTATTTTCAGTCTTCAGATATTTCTATTAATCATCATTATTGTTCATTAATCAAAATCTTTCCATTTACTCAATTCCTAGTATGGTGGGTCACACTTTGTACTCGATTTTAAGCTTATTATCCGATAAGCTATAGACTAGAAAATTAAACTTATAATATCAGAAGAGCCTAAATTATTTCCGCAAATTTTCTTGATGTCACGAATAGTTTAAAAATTTTGATAATTTACAACATAATTTTGCCCATTTTCATTGCCGAGTGGTATATAATGGTTTGGTTGCGAAAGTTATGAATTGTAGGCGTATAGTAGTACGAATCCTGTACACGGCCATAATTTTTCTATTGTTACATTTCATTTTATTTTATTAATATGAAGTACTTTTTTACAATGAATGTGAAATCTGCCAAATGTCTCGGTCATCATCACATGAGATTATTTAAAATGAATTGCTACATTCACACTCACGACACTAGAAAAAGCACGAAATTTGAAAAAAAAATCATTTTCCACTTTTTTAAAACGAACTAAAAAGTGAGAGAATAGTTATTCATGTATTTAGAGCGAGAAGTGATCCATTATTGCTTGAGTGTAATGGTTACTGGTAATTACTCGGAAGCAATAATGTCACGTTTTTGCTCGTAATACATACAACATTTTTTCTGCGATTAATTAATTAATTAATTAAATTAATTAATAAATTAATTAATTGTAACTATTAGAAACAAATATAAAGTAGAATTCATAAAAACTTCCAAAATCTGTCAGTTTAAATATGTCAATTCAAATATATTTCAAACTTTTATATCTGTTACTGTCAATAAAATTGTGTTTGTAGTATCGGTTGTTATGGGCAACGAGCGTTTTGCCATTTTTTACGCTCGGCGAGCGCAAAGTAACTCTCCTCAAGAAACGTCAACTTTTCGTTGTCAATGGCAAGCGAAAAAGCCTACTTTCCAATGTGATCGTAGGAACAGATTTTTCCATGACAGAAAATTGTCGTCACTCCATGCAATGACGGAAATCTGATTTTTGTAACGAATGATGAAAGATCCCATAACTTTTTTTCTTTTTGGAGACGAAAATAATTTCACCAATGTCTAGTTACTGTACCACTGTCACCATTGAATCACGTCGGTTTGTGTTTCTCGTGATTTCGCTATGTATTCCAATTCAAAAAGTGACTTGGATGTTTCAAATACTTCACCAAAGATGAAAAATGAAGCGGAGCAAACCTTTGCGGACCTTAGTTACTCGTCAAATGTCGTTAAGCAATAATATACTATTCCTTGCAACTTAAGGCATAGAGCGGATGGGACAGTTCTATAAAAATGTAGAGAGTAGCTACCTCTAAGAAAATATATCAATCCATTCACATAATAAGTGATAAAACAAAATACGCTACAAGTTATTAGTTATATGAAAAAATATCTTCCACTTTTCATTTCGTCTTAAAACGTAGTAGGTATGTTGAAATTATTTCATTCAGTTCTCATTTTAATGGTAGCACGCAGGTACTTTTTGACTGGCCTGTTTTTCAAATCTCAACTTTGTATTTTCTATGTAGATGAAGGTCGATATGCAATAAACATTTTCATGCAAAAACCACTAGAATCTCTCAAGAAAATATTTACGTTGTCAAAGTAAATAAAGTTTTTCTTTGAAATCCGAAAGTATTCCATTGAATTTCAGGTCGGTCAAAAAGATCCTGAAGGAACATCAAACTTTTCACGAGAAGTATAAGAATCATATGAGGAAAAAGATATGAACGCCACGATTTTTTCCACAACTACCTATATAAAAGCTATATGAAGGTTTTGAATTTTTAAAAATTTGACATTTGAAGTTTGAAGTTTGAATAATGGAAATATCAATAAATCGATTATTTCAAGTCTATTTACGAGATATTCATCAAACGAAACCATCAATTCACAATATTGTTGGCAGTAATATAACATATATCACTTGATCAGTTCCACAAATTACAAATTGGATGATAATAATAACACATAAGAAGGACAATGTAATAATACATGAATAAACATCATAAACCTACAATAAGCATAGAACTGCCCGTGGAAAAAGTGTTATGAATGTTAGCATAATAACTAGAATACAAAAAAATACATTAAAAAGATAAAAACAAGAAATATCATCAATATTGTATATACAGTTACACGCACAAAAACATTTAGGGCGAGTTGTATCAAAAACTTGAACTTGGTTTAATGATAACATGCTTAGACTGCGACTGATTGATGTATTTATTTTTAACAATTACATCAGACCATCAGTCTAAACATCAGTTATCAACCGAATTCAGGTGTTCGATACAACTAGCCCTTAGCAAATGGAAGGTAACATTACTTCATTTCTATCCAGCGATTATCACGTGAAATATTGAATAAAAAAGGAGGAAGGAACTGAAATTAACTTGAATATCTTGTAACTGTTAATGTCGGTGGCAGGAGATCAAAAGCTCTAGAGCCGCTGCCGCAGTGCAAGCGTGTTACCTGGAGGGTCCCTCCAATCGACTCTCCAAGCAGACCGCGAGCTATGTTTCCGTAACAAGCGATTGAATTGAACCAGCCGCACTAAGATCCCCCTCCATCTTAAGCAGTCTATCGACTGGCAAAGCAAGCCGCTATCTATGAGCTACCCACTAGGGAATCAGTTGTGTTAGATATTTTCAGCCAGGCGCAAGGCATATAATGGAAAAAAAGTTAATTTCGGCTGTTTATAAGCGAAAAGCAATATGGGACCAAGCAGACGAATAACGAAAAAAATACAAAATTCTGAATTGCGCTCATACGTGCATAATAAAAAAAAATTTCGGGAAAATTGATTTTGGGTTGGTACGATAATTTTCCGTCGACCAGTGCGGCCAAGGTTTATTCTACCCACCGAGCCTCCCTCCACCCGCCTCCACTGCGGGCGCGAGTTGAGAGCCAGGTATAGATGATTTTTCTCTATTAATAGTCCTAGAGGTAACAGAAGTTACAAGTTTTTATGTTCTTTACCGGATTGAGTACACCTCATTCCTATTTTGTAGTTTTTTCTTATTTTTAAATTGATTTGCACGAAAAAAAAAAGGAGATATAATTGTCTTGAATCTAGTTTGACTTCTGCATATAAATGATGACAAGAAAAAGCTAACTTGAATAGATGAGACTTTTGTTTGATGAAGATTCACACTTAACGATTAAATAAAACAATTGAACTTGTTTAAATTTTCATTATATTTAAACTAAGTTCAATACATATCCTTAAACGAGGAAGCTACTGTAATAGCGAAACGCGTCACGAATTTGTTTTGAACTGGGTTCATGTATGATTGAAGATTTGAAAAAATTAGATTGTTTTATTTCATTGTTGGAAAAGCCAACTTTATCTGTATCTGTAAGAATTTGAAGGGTGGGTGACCCCCACAGCACTTAGGCCACAATTGGCCCATTGTGCATTCTTCTGAGGTTCAGACTTCCTTCTGGCTCGTCATCCAGCCTACTTGTTTGAAGTAGGCGATAACCTCACCGGAAGTAAGCTCCCTCATGATGGCTTCATTTTCAAGGTATATTCTAAAATTGTCTTTGATTAATGAAGATGTGTTGTTGCACTGCCCCAAACTAGAATTCGATAACTTAATCTAGATTCTACCGACGCGATATACAATATCTTCAAATGGTTCATGTTTCTGAAACGATAAATAATTGTTCTCAATAGGTCTGTTCCAACCGCAGTCAGGAACTGTAAGAAACGATCAAAGAATAACTGGTCACGGCAAACAACGAGTTTACGTTCGCGTAATTCCTATCACTGATTGCGATGGTCGACTATTCTCTGATCGTTTCTGACAGTTTCTGATTGCGGTTGGAACAGACCTATATTATCTTGACCGTCTTGTTAATATGGAAGTTCCAATGGGAACCTAGATCCCACATTGTATGTATGTATGTATTTTGGAATGACAGTCAGTGAGACCTGAGAGATCTATTGTGCCCCCTTACTTCTACTCAGTTTCTGAGAAGAGTCTCAGAAGCTCCTTCAGTCCTACTTCCCGGAAGAATTCTAGGATGTCTGCAGGCTTCAACTTAGGTGAATTTTGTTCTTCTATCCAGTTAGCTCCCAGGTGCTGTGCTCTAGGATTCTGAAGTGCTGTGCAGTTGGAAAGTATATGGATGGATGTTCCTTCTTCCATGTCACAAGAAGAAACCTCCATGCCACATTACAAAGGTAAAAATATACAATATGCATTGACGGTTTTAATCATTCAAAAAATTCAACCGATGTAGATTTTAAAGATGAGGAAAGAGAACTCCTGTTAGGATAGTAATAGCTTCGAAATGTCAATCTGTCAATCACCATTACAATGAAAAATGTGAATTGATAATTCAACAAAAAGATTCGAAATCGTTAGTAGTTGAAATTATGTGAACTATTCAATAATTCTTGAGTATAATACAAGATGAGATAACCAATAATCATCTAATACTCATTCTCCATCGCAGCTGTTGCAAAATTTAGCAGCGCAGCATTAGGCTTCATTTTCTTCAGAACGGAATAAAACTGAAGCGCAAAGCGTGAAACACTGTCTCGTAATGCTGCTCAATGTATTGCAACCAAAGGCGATACCAAGGACCAGGCAGTCTAATCTCAAACAGTGACATTTTTTGTCGCTTGAAATATTGTACTTTTTCCATTGACAAAGGTACATTCTGGCATGCCACAAAAAATGTCTCTGTTGGAGAATAGACCTCCAGAGCTGTTTCTTTGCAACATTTTAGAGTACACATCTTTGTCACTGTCATCGGTCAAGAAATACATTCAAATCAACCTACTCTGTCGCATATATTGTTTTGATGCATTAAAATCTTGCAGCTTGTTGTAACAAAATCTTCCAGCAACAAAATGCTGCATCGGATTTCAATTTCAATCTTAAGGCACTGTCATTTCAACACTTCAAAATTATAACGATCCACCTTAGAATTTTATCGGTTCTGGAATTATAGAAGGAATTTCCAGAGAATGCTAATGTATTTCCAGCTCTGAGAAACTAACACTTATAAAGGAGAGCCAACGATTACCGAAAGTATTCGCAACGATGAAGTTACACAAACGAATTAAGCCCATCAGACTAGCTGTACCATAAATCAATGTAACTATTCATAAAATTGCCAGAAAACAACAGCTCAAAAGAAAGGTACAAGCTATCACTGCTTAGGAATTCTTGATGACATGGAAAAAAGACGGGCAATGATAAATGAATAAGATTAGAAGTATTCACCAGGTGGAATAACTAGTACCATGTGGGAAAGGTGAAGTGTATGTAGCTTTTTTCCAACTGCCTCTATTCCCTTTATAAAATAGATCGCACTTTCACTAGGCAGCTGCACTGGCAACTGCTATAGTATGTGCTCCACAGTTTCCTGTTCTAGGTGAGAATATCTACTTATAGCCGCATCTGTCGACCGCCTATTGAGCTTACATAGCATATCCAGCTTTTGCATGTCAACCATATCTTCGACAATCCTCCTATCTTTGCATCAGGTTTGCCGTACATTTTAGCTGTTATTGCCTATTTTGTCCTGGAGGAGTAATCCACCGTTGTCGATTCTGCGATGTCACCGCGAATGCCATTTATTGTACTTTCCCTGGCTATTTCATTTGCCCTCCCGTTTCCTCTTGATACCTTATGCCCTAGTAGTCATTGGATCATCGTGACCTTGTAACGATCTTTCAGTGTTTTGAAGTTGAAAAGTGCCACTAGTGAAGTTCGGCAAGTGAACGGTACGTTCCTTCTTGCGTTTTAATTTCTTTCACTCAGTGGTTAATCGTCCTTAGACAGAGTTAGGTAATGGAATAGCAGTACAAAGTGATATGAAGAGTGATAACGAAGACACAAATTTTAATTTCAAGAAATCATTGATATAAATTCAAAGAACTCACTCCAAAACAAAATCCGATTGATGAAAATCCATCGAAAGTAACAAAAACTCGTTGGCATTCGAAAGCTTTATTATGGAACCATTTACATCAGAACAAATTTCGAATCAACCAGGGATTTTCCACATCGGATATTTCCCTTCCATGAAAGTTACGGCCACCATAATTAATTTCCAAGGTTCACATATTCACGGTCGAAAAATAAATTAAATTTGACAAATGACATGTCAACTTTCGTACAGCAAACAATTGTTGATTGTGAAATTCCTTCAGCTAGCTTTAGATGTTTCCGAAGGGACATTTAGAGACGGGGAAAAGTGTTGGAAAGCAAAAAATAAAGGAATTATTCGTTGGATGCATATGCTTTAATCCTCAGTGACAATACACTGTTGAAAAGAGAATGAAATTGGTTGAAAAATTAATTTTTGTTTCCCACATTGCAGAGATCATTGAATTAGACTTTCCCAAAAAAACCTATTAGAAGAGAATTTGTCCAAATTGTTACCTGAAATGAATTATATATCGGGATTAATTTATTGTTTAAGCTCCATAGCTGGATGAATAACCTTTCAATTATCATTTTAAATTAGTATTTTAATAATATATGTATAAACTACACTTTATGATGATGAACGTTAATTAAAAGTCAATTGTATGAATAAAGCAAAATTGTTTTATGCGTTAAATTTTATCGAAAGTAGATTTTGATTTATCAGTTAAATAAAACGTGTTGTGTCTCATCGCATTCAATTTTGTATTTATGAACATTGACAATCGAATTGATCGTAGTAATATCCACAGTTCCAGATATAAAATGATAATTTTTTTACTCCCATATGATAATTAATTGATTAAAATAAATGCCAATTTCCAGTTTCATGATTAGATAATCATTATAACACTGGTTTTCATTATAAAACTGAAAAATAGACCAATAAAATGGAAAACTAGTTTTGAATAACCAAGTGGGCAAAACCAATATTTCTTGTAAAATGTTTGACAGTTTCTAAGAGATTCGTGTGATTTATGACAGTTTGAATTGTTTGCGTTAATTTTTTAAATAAATGTCGAGCACCAGACCAAAACTTCTTAATGACCAAGGTGAATACATATTTAAACTCATTAATTTTTGTTCACAACAGTTTATAATAATTTTGTATAAAGTAACATACTTCTACAGAGTGGCCCTAATCTTCGGAAACTGCCAATTGTCTCGTTAATTGCTAGTATCAATAAAATTGTACAAAATTTGGGGTGCACCTATTTTAGGATACGGAGATTCCATATTTGAAATTTGTATAGGTTGTCAGATTTGCCGTTTATCTTCTATTATTATCAACTTTGGTTTTTTATATTCATAATCCTGTATTTTCGGTCATCTTTAAAATCTCCTATTCAATACGAGTTCAATCATATGGAACACCTATGATTTTATGTAATCTGAAAGGTCTGAAATACATAAAACATAAGTCTGTCAACGCCTATTTCCGAACTGAATTTTCCAAGTATCCCCAATGAAAATAATCTTTAGGATTGGAATCAGATGAACGTAGAGGCCATTTAATTCTACCTCGACTACCAGTCCATCGTGGAAATATCTTATCTAAATAACGCCAAACATTTACACCAAAATAAGCTGGACCTCCAGCTTGCTGAAATCATATCTGAATAAAATTGGTTTTGAACAAGTTTCTCAGAGTATGTAGAATTTCATTTCTAAAAGGAGCTCATATTTAACTGACGTTAAATTTTCTTCGATAAAGAATGGCCCAATTAACAGAATCACAGCATTTCATATATTCAATAATTTGAATTTCTTTAAATCTACTTATTCTGCACTGTTCTACTCACTTAAGACCTTCTGTTTCGAATAAAATCAAATTTTTACATATGGTTAAGCTCGTATTAAATGCAAGATTCCAATAATGACTGAATATATGAGGTGATATATTTGAAAAACTAAAGTGTACCCCAAATTTTGTATAATTGGGTCTAGCCGATCTGTACATGAGTGTACATGCCGGGTTCAAGACCCGGTTGGTGCATTATTTCATATTTTTTCCAAATCAAATTTTTTGTTCCTAAAAAATAGTGTATACAACTCTCATGTGATGTTTCGTATCCCCGTTAATGCTTGTGTATCCATAACCATCAGTATATGATCGTTGCATAAGATACTAATTTCCCGAAACATAATTCGACACTGGATATATTTGACACAATTTTTTTTTTCGTTCAAGCAGGATTTAACTCTTCGACAATTATTCTATTCTCCACAGAACTTGTTATTTAATTCAATGATTCCACAGTCGCGATAGAGACAGCTCTGGCTATTCAATGATGAGATGGCCATTTACATTCATCATCCCGAATAGGAAAAAACTACTGTTTTTATAAGGTAGTGGAAAGTATCTGGAGTCTATGTTGCAATAATAGGGGCTCGGTTATCCCTTTTTCTATCCTCTTTGTTCAGGCATATTGTCAGATAATAGGTGGCTAGTTTTATTGAAGTATTCTTGCGTAATTGTACTGAAACTGGAAAATTCGGCTTTTCTTCCTTGTCGCATTAGCTTGGCTTCACATTCGGTGGATATATGGTCCAAGGTTATAGAACAGATACAATATTTTGGAACTGGAGTGTTGGCGTTAGATCGCTCACACCTGTGATCTAGGTCGTAAGGGAAAACTGCGAGAGTGAGATTGGGTATTCTAGCACACATCTCTGGTATGAGTCTTTGATTTGGAAAGCTGGTTTTCATGAATGATCGTGGCGTAACAAAGCTGGGCGGTGCCTCAGGAGTGTGTTTCTGTTTTTAGAAAGCTTTGGTTGTCCTAAGACGTGGTATGGTTGTACAGTGGAAGTTTGGGATGGGAGTCTGCTTTACTTCGATTATCCCTTTTTATCCTAGTTCACACCAGTATTATTTATAGGAGAGGTTTCTGAAAAGTGACCAGTCCCTAATGCCGTCGTTTAAGCTCAAGTTTTCACTGTATATGAAGCCGGTTGCACACGGCGTGGCAAGCCAATGTTTGCTAGTTCCAACGATAGCGCAGCATTGTTAAAGAGATGTTATGAATAGACACCATTACTATTCCAGTGTTTTGATGCAGAATTCAAATTGTTTGTCAAAGGAATGAGTTCATTATTCAAAATAATAACTTCATGCAAAACTGGCAATTATTTTGGATAAAGTGTTCCACAAACCCATTGAAAGTAATAATTTTCACATATACATTCTGTGGAATTTTCTAGTTGTAGCTCGGCAAATAACAAACCAAAGAGATCGTGTTTCTTACTTGATTTGTTATGTGTGGTAGCAGAACGAGCACTTCGGAGGGAAATATGCACACATTACGAATCGTCTCTTTCGTTGTCAAGAATACTGAAGTTTTACAAGAAAACGTATCCAACATGTTCATATATCCAGCAGTTTTATGGCATTCTCAGTCCCAGTTACGTATAGACGCTTGCGTTCTTTTAGTGAATAATTATTCATCTGGGCATCTGTTTATATTTTCAAACGAGATGACATGACGTGATATTGTCGAGGGAATGGTATTGGAACTGGATGCAATATTAAAATTGGTTCTAGTCAACACATGATTCAACTCATGAAGTTGGGTATGCTTCTGTCGTTTATTTCTTATGGATAATCTCGAATTCCAATATTGTTCACGGGCGCTTTATTGACAACCTATTTCATTCAACATGATTTATACTAATATAATTCTTCTGTTAATTATTTTAGAATATGAGCTACAATCAATTAATCAATATATATATATATATATATATATATATATATATATATATATATATATATATATATATATAAATTATTAGAAATATTTGCCAACTAAGTAACGGAGACGATTTATGTGGGGATGTGGCAAGGAAATACCAGAGAGTACT
>CAJUYG010002790.1:1528-20228 GCA_910591675.1 Galerucella calmariensis
CAGTCCCAGACTAGCCTAGGTCAGGACATGCTAAAGATTTTAGTGCTGCCAAACTATCTGAGAGTATAAGAATATTTTGGCCCCTACAGGCCCTATCGATATTCAATTGTAAACACGTATCGATAGCGTAGATTTCTGTCTGGAATACAGTTGCAAACTTCTCCAACGATGCGTGGATATTGCACCTGGGTATGGCATCATGGACTCCAGCTCCTGTTAGATCTATATCTAGAACCATTCAACCACATGGAGAACATAAAATGATGCCCATAAGCCCCAAACAGCAGGACGACAAGGTATCCACCGAAGCCAACACCAAAGGGAGTTGTCGTGGACCAAGCCACAGGGGTGGATGTTTAATTGGAGGGAGTTTCTCACGAACACGTATGTGCGAGCGTCAATTTTGATACTAGAAAATTGTGGTTGTAAAATTTTATGGGAAATTGGTCACAAAAGTGTATAGAAAACTTTTATTTCTCTAAATTTCACCGTCGTAAAATTTTACAGCATCCACTTAAGCGTAAAATATTTCACACGAAAATATTCATGCTGCTTTCAATAATTATAATAAAGTTTTCTAATTGCCTTCCATTGAAGTGTTTACCCATTTTCCAGAATTACTATCGTTTATATATATTTCACAAGTTTTTCTCGCGACCTTCTAATTAGAATATTCTCCGCTTTTCCTATTCCAAAAAGTATTTCAAGAGAGTAGAATAGACGGTGGAAAAGGAATATTAAATATTAAAACTATGCACTTCAGTTGTTTTTCCACCGACAATTCTTCCGCTTTGCACAAATGTTTTTCTTTGGAGCGATAAAAACGAAACCTAATAACTTTTAACAGAAAGTAGCGAAATCTGACATGTGCAATTTGTGCTTTTTAGACTATGAAGGCAACTATTTTAAATTACTTTTTGTATTTTACAGACACAAAAAATAATAATAATTATAATTATAATTATAATGTATGTAGTTTAAGAACAACTCTTTGAATTTTCCATCAATTAAAATGATTTTTGATTTGGCACATTGTAGAGAGTTCTTTAAATTATCACAAGCATTTTTAATTTTTTCAAATAAAAATTTGGCGATCTTTTATACCGAGTGGAATGAAACAATATTTATGTTCCGTAAATTCTAAGCAAAATGTAGGAAAACTGAAGTTTTTCTTTGCAAATGATTAGAAAGACTAATTTATTTTCGATAATTTGTTTTTTGATTTGTTCCAAAAATTTTCCCATTACAAAAGATATGTGTAGTTGGCGCAATTCTTTTAGTGCAGCTATCTAATCGTATATTCCCTTTTGGTTATGTTGCGGGGCTAAGCTATGAAAGGTATTAATATTATTTTTCTCCAAATTACATTAAAAGCGGCCTTTTAATGACACTTGGCAGGCAGAAAAAGTCCACTTTTACTGCCTAGGCAGAAAAAGTCCACTTTTACTGCCTAGGCAGAAAAAGTTCGTTGCTAGGCAACCTTCCAAGTAATAATTTAAATCAAACTGGTTATTAAAATTGACAATGACATTAAGAAAACTCAAAATGATGCTGATGATAATAAACTGGTTTTATTGCGTGGAATTGGAACAAATTTGAAGAAAAAATTATATGTTTCACACGGCAGAAAAGCAGATTTAATGCCTTGGCTAAACACCAGCCGCGGCATTAAATTTTGTGCTTTTATGCCTAGTAAAACAAATAACTATTTGTCTACTTTCCAAACATAATTCTATATTGAATTTGATGTTACGTATTTGTTAAAAGGGCGTTCGGCATAAACGGAATAAAAGACGTGAACTGAGCCCTTTTTGTATCCCATTCTTTTTTTTCATGAAAAACGAAATTTCAAAGCAAAAACCACAAATAAAACTAAAAAATAACGGAAAAATAAATAAATTTTATAACAATGAATAAAACAATTACAAAAATAAATGTTGTCTCCTGTTTGACACTACTACATAATTAAGTAGCATGAAAAATACGTTAAACTTGATCAATTTTTTTGTTCCAAAAATTATATTAATCCGTCTTACATACCATCGCATATCCACTATTCTTCTGCTTTCCACGACTGTTTGACGTTTATTAATCGTTTTCAATTTGAATCCTAGTTTTTTAATCCAGTTTTCAATAGTTTTCTTACAGCAATTTACATTATGGCCGGCATTTATTATTTTTTTTCTTATTATTTCAACCGTAGGTAACTCATTACTTTTGTAACAGTTATGTATGGTGGTTTTTAATAATTTTCTCAGAGACACATCTGAAGGTTTGACTAATCCCTTATCACAATACCTAATACATTTTTAAAGAAAAGTCAACAGCTTCCCTAACTTTTTTAAACAGACTGACTGACTGATGGTTGAAGTAGGTACTTACTCCTAAAGGCCGCTTGACATGGTGCAATATAAAGTGCAAGAAATTGCTGCATTTTCTTGCACGTCAGTTTATAACGTCAAAAAATAATTTATTGAAACATAATAAATAAAGTTAAATATTATTTAAATTGAAAAAAGCGAGAGTGAGGCTCAGAGAAAAAAATCACTATCGATTATCAAATCACAAATTACAAAACATCAGCTGATAGGTATCATCATTCGATAAGAAATAGTTATAGTTTGGCAAGATTATCTGAAGCTAAGTGGCATCGGTAAGAGGCGAGGAAACATGGCGCATATCTGTCACAAACGTACAAATGGCGTACGGTACCTATTTTACCAAGTGAAATTGAAAATAAAAAGGTAACTGACAATACCGACGCCAATGGATAAATCAATATCAGTCAATCGACGAAGTTATAGGGAAGAACTCAAGCACAGTCAGCTTTCGATAAAAATCACCAATTATGTAATTCGGAGGGCGTGAGCTTGGAGAAGCCCATACCAAATTTGGAAAAGTGCTCATCTGTTAATATTCATGAATTGAAAAAATAATATTAATAGTAAAAATCCAAGGAAAAAAGCACATTAAAGAATTAACGTTCAATCATATTGTTAATAATAAAAAGTC
The DNA here is from genome assembly GCA_910591675.1 of Galerucella calmariensis. Classification (NCBI taxonomy): domain Eukaryota; kingdom Metazoa; phylum Arthropoda; class Insecta; order Coleoptera; family Chrysomelidae; genus Galerucella; species Galerucella calmariensis. The sequence goes on from CAJUYG010002790.1 coordinate 4,541, forward strand.
CCTTTTCTAGTTATTGTCACCACATACTTAGCACTTTAGCTTTTTCATAGTTAAACGTGGCAATATCGAATGTTGTCGGCTGCATTCCTTTCATGGCTTCAGATGAACTTGCCAAAGTATAGTTGGTTGGTAACTCAAAAGAAACTAGATTTCTTTCTAGAATTGCACCTTGCATGCAATAGAAATGGCACCAAACGTTCATTAACACCCAACACAGAAATAGAAGTACTGCATATTTGTGATAAGAAACAAGAACTATATTTCCTTGAAAACTTTGAAATTAGAAGACAATTATTAGACCCACAATGTGAAGTCGTCAATGAACAGATAAATCTAGGAAGCTCTTTACTATTAATCTGTCTTCTTGAGAAACAATTATAAAAATCAGCAGATATACTGCAAGTGCCAAATATGATGGCGAGCGATCGCGCAGGTATAGACTCTCCCAACTAAATTACTATTGGATTACGATAAGCCCCCTTGCCAGTCAGTGTCGTACCTATACCACAAGAATTATTCAGACAATGCCAGACGCCAACAGAATTGAAGGACAGCTAATAATACGCCTCTGTACAGAGCATTTATATGTCTTGCAAGAGCTGTAGTGGTAGGTAACATTAAAAATGAGTTTGTGCGCATGGGGGCGTGCTGGCCATCACATTTGGCGCTTGCAGCAGTTTTCCTACAAATGCACAATTAAACTAATCTCAAATGGCAAAAAAGATATCCCCATATGGCCAACAATACTTAAGCTTGAATATTTGTCATGTATCTTCTTTTTTTTTAGGAGGGACCTTAAGTAATTGTACATAGGAGTACAGGACAGTCTCCACTTTCAAAATCGACTAGCTTTAATAAAATGTCGATATTAAAAGATATACAGGGTGTTACATGAAATTAAATTTTTTTTTACAATAACTTCAACGTTTTTTGAGGCGTATGCACAAAAATTGGACGGTGTATGGCCCTAATAAATAGTTACCAACCATCCCACATACATTTATTTCAAATTTATGTTGCAAATGCCTTTCTCTAATAACATTGGGATTTTCAACATCACAAAAATGATTGTGTTTTAAAAAACACCTCGGCGTGTGAAGGTGGCTTCGACGGTAAATAATATTCTATCAACAAATGTATATTCCAGATATTGCCTATTATACTCTATTTCTTAATGTCTGAGAGCACAGTAGCCTCATTAAATATTCAAATAGAAATTTATCTTTTACAGAGTGATCCTAAGAATTTTACAAGTAAATACTGAAATTCTAATGCAAAACAAGTAGGTGTCTGTATTGGTTATCTATACATCCCTGTTTCAGTTCAAAATACAATATGGTAATAAAACTGAACAATGCCAGATAAACCATAAATATTGCGGCAGTGGCGGAGATTACGATATTAGTTTATTCTGCTTATTTAATTAGATTCGGTCGACATTACAGTTGAAATAAAATTCATTCGTTCAGGTCTATTAACAAGTTACATTTTCATTTTTATTAAATTAAATTAATTAAAGAAAATATAGTTTAATTTTCATAATTCAAATTTATTGACAATGAATTAATGTATGTCAAGTAAAGTAAACATACCATTTATAGGAAATATAAAATTCAATCTATAGTATCATCCTCTTCGCTGGCCATACAAGAATCATCCGAAGACTCGTCGAGAGAGATCACTATCGGTTCTATAGTTTGTTCTATGAGGTTATCTAAAACCCACATTTTCTCTTCCTCTTTAATTACATGATTCACAACTTTTCTCCAAAAGGTAGATGGAAGATTTTCTGTTAATCGCGAATGATAAGTGGCATTGTCCATAACGATTACAGCATTATTTGGAATTAATTCGACCATTTGTGTAAAATACTCTTCAAAAACATCTGCAGTCATTTCTTCATGATAGTCTTTGGTTGATGTTGACTGAAACTCCAGTAAACCACCTTCAACCCTTGATTGCATCCAATATGCGATATTATTAGTCGGCGACCTTTACCGATAGGAGTTTTCAGTCCAGTAGATAAACCTTCTATGAAAGCTTGACGACTGGTTTTAATACTTTTGTCCTGCCATATTTTTTTCACTGAATGTCCTTTCATTGAGTCATGTCTCATCTAGATAATAGATTTGTCTTCCCTCCTGTCTGTATTTTCGGATATCTCGTAAATACTGTCGTCTCCAACATATTATTTGCTCGTTGTCGATTAGCACTGATTTGCGACTTTGCTTCTCCCAAGTGAAATTTAATTTGTGTAATATTTTCCACAAAGTTTTTCGCCCTATGTCAGGCAAATCCTCGTCCTCCTTTACCATTCTTAGAATTATGTCGAGGGTTGGGATCTCTATTTTAAAATATGATTCGTGTACTTTTCGTCTTATTGTATTTTGCATATGTTCATCAAGGTCAAGTGGTTTTCTTCCAGTTGACTTTTTAGGTGGAGATATATTTCCATTTTTCCTCTCCCTTAGAAGCCTGTAAATAGTAGATTCACTAACTCCTGTCATATTGGAACATGTCGAAACTATATTTCTAACAGTAGCAGCCGGCATTTGATGTACAACAGCATCATGCACATTTAACACTACAGTCTTCGTTTGTAAGCTAAGCACGCTCTTACACTTTACTGGGGTGAAACTTGAAGACATTTTTTACAACACAGTTATGGAACGTAAGCGACTCTGAGCAAAACAAATTATACAAATTTGGGCGAGACCAAGTTTCACCGTATATACCTGCAAAATTTCTAAGTAGTCATTAGGACAATCTCTAGTAGGACCCTATTGTAATGTTTCTTGGAAATTATCAAGTTGTTTTAACTAACCGAATTTAGATTCATATTACCTTTATATATCAGATCGGGTATAAAATTAAATAGTTAATAAATTCCTTAGATGAACGGTGACGCTTATGGTTTACTACCTGACTAGCATCTGTGACCTTTTCGCGTGCTGTCAGACAATAAGAAACAGACTATAGTTGCAAATTGGTATCTCGGTGGTAACCCTTGTTGTTGTGCGTCATCGATTGTGACGTATAGTCAAAGGCACTCTTATCGTGCGGGTCATACGATTCATCAAAGACATACTCACAGTTTATGTTTTTTTTATTACGTTTAATTATAACTTCCAAATAAAGTCCGTAAGATAAATAAGACAGACTTATGCAATTTTGACGGGAAAAAGAAGGATATGTATTTAGTTTTCAGCGATTCTAAAAAGTCTTTCACCAGCGAAGTTTTTATTTAAATGTCAGTTTGACAATTCAAAGTGACAATATATGATGTAGCTATCTTGGTACGTCTATGTAGCTATCTTCATGTTAGTTAAAATAATCTTCTTCTTCTTCTTCTTCTTCTTCTCTCCGGGTGTATTTGTTATCTCACATTTTGGTAACCTCTGAGTTTTTTGATTTGATACATATGGTTAGTGACCTTTGAACCCGCACGATAAGAGTGCGTTTGACTATATATACTGGTTTTCGGCATGTCGTTTATTTTATTTGCTATTTTGACATATAGCTAACCTTAAATTTGATAAATAAGATCATCAGGATTGTATTTAGCCAAATTCGAAAAGGCTATTATTTCTACCATAGATTTGCTGGCAATAAATTTTGCACCGGAATAAAATGGTAGAGGTGATACTTCTGTAGGTGCAGTATTTTTATAATAATAAGTTTTACTGATCCTGAAGTCGTAAGATAAACGTCATGTACTACTAACCTGAGGAACATCCTCAACGTGAACCATTATCCCATCTTCGAGTCTACATCAGGTTTAATCTTGTAATAATTCTTTGTCTTGTTTAGGACGAACTGAACCACTTTCGCATAAATTCATCGAGAAATTTTTAAACGTTCGGTTAGGTTAAGGTTGCCTGGAAATTTTCTCAAATATTTTTGTTTCGTAGCACGACCGTTATAATTTTGCTGACAGTGAATAGCAATAATGTCTCTCATATCTTTATTGGAGTAATTATTATGTCTGGGCATTTTATTTGTCTCTGTATTTCACCAAAATAGACACAAGTATCATAAAACCCCAAAGATAATCGACACAATAGCGTTCTGTCAATATCATTTGTGACGTTCACCTATAATAAGCGTTTTCGATTATTTACTTTTGGCTTCTAATAGCAGCTCGTAGTGACTGAATTCCGTTCGTTTATTACCGGGTGTGACGCCTAGTCTTACCTTCCCCTTGCCCCTCAAGCACATACCGAAAAGTATGAGCTTCAAGCCACGGACATTAAATTTGACGTTTGTCCGGTTTGACGTTTATTTAAAAGTTAAAATTGTGCCGATTACGATTTTATACGATTTAAATCTTACTAAAAATATCTAAATATGCAAAAATTTTTATCAAAAACATTATAATTGAAAGCTGTTCTTCTAACAACACAGGAAATTCATTGGCATTGGCACATGTCAGGTGTTTTTGAGCATCCAAAAAAATCGTGTTCGATTTGCTCAAAAGTCGTGACGACTGAGGCGTCACGCACAAGTGCTTGAAGCCCAAATAAACGAAAGCAACAAATGTTGATATTTCTTAGAAGCCCGGCCACTACGTGGGAATACTAACTAATATATTTTTTTTTGTTAAAATGATGTAGCTTTAATATTTTTTTACAAAAGTAGCGCTAATTTAAACGGCAAGAAAGATTGGCGTACATGGCGCATACGTTGCCTATGTGCGCCCTCTACAAAATACATCGAAATAGGCACGAAATTATGATTTTTTATATTCAAGTGGAAGAAAAAGACATAGTGATTTTCAATCTCATCACCTGGACAATGGCCAGCAGGATATAATAAGAAGAAAAATATATTCCCTATATGAAAGCCAGATTGCTCCTGCTTTGGACAATCCAAAAAGGAAGCTAGAAGAAGATGACAGCAATATAACAACAATAACAACAACAATATAACAATAGTATTTAATAATCTCTCAATAGAGTACACGCATATTTCAAATTTTGCTAAGATATTAATTTGTAATAGTAAAGTTGATATCAAAAATAACTAATAATAGGAAATAAACCAGATTCCATTGAAAATTACTTCCAAATTTTAAAATAAAATTCATATTTTAATGCACTTTACGACCACCACCCGAGGATTTCCGAACGCTACCGATGATACGTGTGATGTCATACCATTTGTTTACTTTTGTCAATATGGCCGTTATTGCATTAGGTTCTGTGTAGTTTTGTGTTTATATTGTATTTTAATTTACTATTAATTGCTTCATCGAAGTAAAAATATCATTTATAGGTTTGTTTGAGACCATTGCGTGTTTGTGTGTGCTTTTTTTATTTCTAAAAGTCAACGTAAAGTGGAAAATGGACATACATTTTCGATATTTCCGAGGATATTTTAAAACTTTCAGAAGAAAATACTTTATTTACTAGTTCAGTAAAGTATTCTTCCATATTTTGTTTGTAAAGATATGGCTAGCGAAGGTTTTGTTAAAGCACAAACTGATAACTTGCCCAAAGTAGACTCACTTATGCTGCTTGAATTTATGAAGTCAAACAGCTGCTTTAATGCAGAGGAAATAAGAGGAGTTAAAGCATTATCGTGAGTACGATTTAAACTATATGTATTATATATGTTATAGGCAATGTGTATAATGCAGGCATTCTATACAATACCTAGGAAATGTATAGAATGCCGGAGTCGTTCAGGCAATGTGTGAAATGATATTAAATAGTTCAACTATTTTACACTTTACCTAGGAAATGTATAGAATACCTAGGCATTGTATAGAATGCCGGTTGAAGCATAGGTAATGTATTTAATCGATTTTCCATAATCAATTTCACATAAAAAAAACAACCAGTTTTCGTATAAGTACTTAAAATAAACTGTTGGTAACATAATTATAATTTGAAAGGAAATAAAATCTTAGGTAACATCTTTGAACGAACTAAAATAAAGTAATATTAAAATTGCAATCTAGTAACCTTGTAGGTACCTACTTAATAACAAAAAGAAATATTTTCTTATGTATCTTCACAAGTGCAGTAATCGACACAGAATCTATGCGCTACGATATCAAAGCAATGACATATTATTAAAAGCCGATTCTCTTTTAGTACGCAGACCTGAGTAAAACCTTTATTTCATTTGTAAGTACCGCTGATCTGTAGCCATTTTCCATTAAATAATGACACACACGAACACAATCAATGATCGCACTTAATAATTTAGTTTAGAACCAATGCGTAAACTAATAAAATACGTCTGCATAGAACAAAGGAGTGTTGCGTACTAACAAACACACCGAACGAGCTGCAACTTGTTTACAGGGTAGTCCCGCACCCCGCGCATGCGTCTCATTCCCGTGGTCGTTCGTTATACACATTGCCTGTGCGTGAACTCTGTAACAGAATAGAAAGGAAATTTCTTTCTATGCTAGGAAATTTCTTGTAAAGTTACTCTGTATGTGTATTCGGAGACTTTCGAGTAATTCCGTGTGAATATTCGGCAGATAGAAATAGAAACGGCTACAAAGGTCTTTCTATCTGTTTTTATATACATACTTATCCCTTTTTGTCATTGTTTATGTTGACTATTGATTATAATTATATTATGAATATTGTTTATTTTTAATTGAACATGAATAGGTATTTTTTTTTTAATAAATGGGTGGTATAATATTATAATATGATTAAATGAACTTAGGTAATAGATTTTTTTGTCTACTTCGCCTTTTTGAGACTACTTTTCTGCTTGACTTACCTATCATTTTATTATATAATTAGTGTAAAAAGTAAAAACATAAAAAAAAGTAAAACGATTTTAGTAGGAATTGAACCGACGACCCTCGCTATTCATAGCAAGTGATTACCCATCGCAGCCAGCGAGTACAACATTTAAATGATTCAATAATAGGTACTTATTAATGAAACAAATAAATCCTCTTGGTTTAGATTGGTAAAAAATTAAACAGAATGGCAGGATGGAAAGACATCGAAACAAAACTCAGAAATGGAAATAATAATTGATATTACTGGCAACTAAATGTCAAAAGCATCACAGAATATAAAAATCAGAAAATGTTTTCAAGTTAGATAGTACTCGTTTCTTTCTACCCGAGCTCGCCCGAAGTTTACAGGAAAAAGTCATAGAGAGTAGCATTTGTCGATAGAAAGAAATTTCTTTTCTTTGCTATTTCTTTTCTATTTCTACTTCTATCAAGTTACAGAGTACGCGTGCTGATGCGCTTCTGGCATTTTATACAATACCTAGGCAATGTATGAAATGAATCGTATTATACACATTGCCTGAACGTTTTTGGCAATGTATATAATGCCTAGGCATTCTATACAATGCCGGATTATACAGATTGCCTATAACATATATAATATAATATACCAACCATATTTCGAAACCACCAAATTTCGCTCCTGTTTAATAATATTTCTGCACATTTTCAGTGGAAACTTTATGTGTGGTCGTAAGAAAATAATGTTTTTATGGTTGATTCCTAGACATATAGGCTTGTGCCACCAGGTAAAGTAACAAATATTTTGTCTGGAGTTTTAATAGACGCTGATTTACACTCTGGAACAATGAAATACTTGGAATCCAAAGTTTTTTTCGGCCTTATCCATTTTTAAAGCTTTCAGAAACAAATTAAGTCACAAAAAACTCAGAGCGTGACACACGAATAAGAACGTAAACAAATGGAGTGACGTCAGCCATCTTTTTGATGTTTTGGCGGACTTTTAAATTTTATGATTTTTAAAGTCGTTTTAAAAGTAAAGTTTATATTTTTTTGAAAAAATAGGCATGCAAGATGTTAGGAGACCTGACAAAGCGTCAATTCCCACCAATAGCAAAATTTATGCTTGTACCCTATTAGGAGGAAAAAGAAGTAAAGTTTAGCGAAAGTCTTCATATATTAAATAAAAAACAAAGGATGTATGATAAAAATGTAAGAATATAGATATTTGTGAATTTGATCCTTTTTAAAATAATTTTAAATAGTCCGCCACTGGCGATCTCTTCTACAGCAGCTATTGGCCATATGGTTTATTGCAATTGACCCATTAATTTTACGATTGCCGGCAAAAGCTAAGACGATATACTTTGAGACAAACTATAGGTTTAAATCGCAATATTTTTAAGTGAAGATTATTGTTTGGTGATCAAATTCGTAATTAGTTAAAACATAATTTTGTGAATCAGTTTTCTCAAACTAATCGAATTTAGTCAGATACTAAATATATAATATATGAACAACAAGATTAAACTGGATGCAAATATGGGAACGATATAAATTGGGAGTTTTTGGGGTCGAGCGAATGTTTCAGCGTAAACGAATGTCTGGTAGCTTCAAGTGGCATGGTTAAGTACTTGAGAGTTCACTGGGGATGAATTGATCCTAATTAACGATGGTAGTTTTCGACGAGATCTACTCGGGGGAATTTGGAATTGCTTGAACTTATACGAGATGATTTAGATCCTCCTACATACTGATTTTTTTGTTGAAAAACTGAAATTAAAGCTTTTGAAAGAGTGTATATTTATTTCTATGCGATTGATTGATTTTACATTATTGAGAAATTATAATTTTGGTTAAGTGATTTTTTTAAAAACCTGTTGGTTGATTAATGGGTAGTAGACGAAAAATATTATGCCTATCAGATATTTTGACAAAAAACTGGAAAGCTTTACTTTTTTCTGTATCCAGAATAATTAAAAATAGTTATTTGTGTAACTTGGGCATTTTTGTTGCATGATGTATGAAGTTTGAAGCTCGAGACAAAGACTTTTTGAACGTGTTGCACACACAACATTTTTGTGGTGAATATAGGCTACTGTTTCAAAATTAAAAAAAAAATTAAAAAAACAAAATATGCCGTTAAAAACAATATAAATCCATTTTTACATGATTGTATTTCAGACATACATTTCGTATATGAGTTTACTCTTTTCTGTTTTTGATTCAGCATTCTATCGTTTTGTGTATTTTTGTTTTGTCTGTTTCTTTAACAAATGTTACTAGTTGGGTTTTGAAGCGTTTAAAAGAAGTTTCATCGATAATTCTCTGTGGTAGTTGCCCGAATAATTTAGGTGCTAAGTAGGAGTAACCTTTTTGACCTATTGTTTTAAGAGCTGTTGGTACCTATACAGTATTGATTATTCGATCTTGTCGCGTATCTATGATTTGAGTGGTAAGTTTGTATGTATTTTTATATTGATGGCATCCTATCTAAATAATGTATGATTGTCTAACATCTAATATTTGTGTTTCAGTATAGAGTAGTGAGCTTGAATATCTTGTAGGTTTGTTGAGAATCATTCGGAGGAATTGCCTTTGAGACACTTCGAGGGCATTTAGATAGTTCCTTGAAACTCCTCCCATGCCAATAATGCCATAATTGAGGTGCGACTCAACCAAACTATGGTACAGTATTGTATATATACATTTAAAGCTCAAAAATTGGCTTATTTGCTTAAATCGAAATAGGACACTCCGAAGCTTTTAAGTTAAATATTCCATATGATGGTTCCATCGTAAGTGATTGTCAATGTAAATACCCAAGTATTTAATTCTTTTTGCAGGTTTTATTGAAAAATCTTGTTGGATATTAAGATTGTATTTTGGCAGAGACGTTTCATGACTACTGAAGGGTAAATATACAGTTTTGTCAAAGTTTATTGAGAGTAATCTGCTGTCGAACCAGTCTTTGAGCTTCCCAAGATCATTTTCAATATTTATTTTGAGATTATACCCGTCATCATGTTTGTAATAAATCACAGTATCGTCCGCCAAGCTGATTATTTTTCCGATTGTTTCCTGTTCAAATAAATTATTTAAGTAACGAATAGCACCGGTCCCAATACTGTTCCTTGAGGTACACCACATTTAATGTCTCATCACTCTTGTCTTAATCTTGTCTTAATCACTCACATGATTTTTGAATTTAGTTTTTTGTGTTCTGCTTGTTAGATAACTTTTGAATAAATTATGAGCTAGACCCCTTACACCCATATCTTCTAGTGTATCTAAATGTAAATGTATCGAAGGCCTTTTTTAGATCCAAAAAAACCCCAATAGATGGAATGCTTGAGTCCAAGGATTCGTAGATGGTTTTTGTCAAGGAATGGATTGCATCATTGGTAGATTTTTTTTCTCTAAAGCCATACTGGGATGTCGACAGCAGATTATAATTTGATAGGTATGTCGTAAGTCTTGTTTTTATATTTTTTCCAAAGTGAAATAGGCCTATAGTTTGAAATATTTTCTGTATCCCCATTTTTGAAAATTGGAGTTATAAGAGATTTCTTTAGAATCGAAGGAAATATGCCTGATTCGAAGGATTTATTTATGATGTGCGTCGAAGGTTCACATATGAATTTTGCAATAATCTTTAGAGTTTCAGCTTTCATTCCATCAAGCCCAGCTTCCTTTAATAAGTCTACATCGAATCGGCTTGGCCAATTGGCAAATTGCGGCATAGTTTGAAGGAGCCTTAATATTTTTAATTATATAGACAACTAAAGTCCATTCTCCACGGTGCGAGTTGACGCTGCAACTCGAAAAAGCTGCATGCAACTTGGCGTTTTTTTTTTTCGTTGGGCGCGTTGGTCGCATGAAATGGAACTTGCTCTATTTTCGTGCGAGAAGTCACTGCGACTTGGTAACTTTTCTGTTGGATTTTGTCGCACCAACCCAAAATTTCTATTGGCTGCTCCGCTCTGACATTGCTGTTACTGTCAATCAAGTTGGCAACACGTTACATTTTCCCTATGCCTGGATGAGTCGCAGCAATATGCTGATTGTACTATTTCTCGCAGCGATTTGTCCCAGCAACAAGTCGCTGCGATTTGACGCAACGTGGAAAATGAGCTTAAGATGATAGTAAGTTTATTTCGATAGTACTCAGAATAAGCTGCCAGTTTCAACATTAAATTGTTATCCATCATCTATTTGAAGACTGATTTTTTTACATCAAAACGCATCTACCGAACAAGATCCATCAGTTTCAACTGTCAATTAGTTAAAAATTCTTTCCTAGATCGCTACAAGTCAAAATATTAAGTTATCCCATTTTTTTTGGGATCCAATCAAGTGTAATGCATGAAACATACCTGAGCTTTGGAAGGATGTGGACCACCTTGGAATTCTAATATACCATAGGCGTCTGTGGGACTTGCTATAGTGCACTTGCTCGGATACCATAGTTCTCCAGGAAGTGGAGGCTCGGTATCAGTCGTTGATTTATGTTGTTCCAATATTCTTCCACAGCAGCATCTGCAATTGAAAAAAGATCTTGTTTAAAGTGGAGAAAAAATAGTATGTTCATTTTATCAACATACGTACAGGGTTTTGAAATTGCACTGGGGAAATTAAGCAAAAAATAACAGCTGTTTAAAATTGGAATTATTTCGATTCCGAACTTTTGAAGCAAATATTCTTATCATTAAAAATAAATACTGATAACTTCGTATTGAGAGTTCTTTCGTTGTGAAAATCGATTTTTACATTCAAATAAACACTAGGATGCTTCCCAGGAGGATGAACAAAATCTTGGAGAAAAAAGTGGAAAGCGCATTGCTAGACTTTCCCGAGAGAAATAGGTAATCACGTAATATTTTGTATCGATATTTACGAGCAATGTAGAATTTTTAGTTGGGTGAAAAAGTATCTGATTCAACAATATTTCATAAAATGACAATGTTAGAACAAAGTGGAGCACAACTTGGGCATTTATTATTAAAATCATTTGAATAGAATGAAAGTGTAAAAATAACATAATATGGTTGAATTTTGGTTTGGTTTGGATTGGATAGGATATTTTATCACAATACACCAACCCTCAAAAATCAACCCTAGTTAGAGCTTTGTAAAAATAAATTTTTCACCAAAACAAGATTAGTTATCATAGGGACTGTTGTTTAAAATACGTATCAAGTTCATTTTGCAGCTCTTCAATACTTAATTACTGCCAAATATACCTATAAAGCTTATTTTATTCCATTTTCATTAAATTTCTTCATCTACAGGATACTTATAAAGCTGTCACAAGTAGGCTTCAAGATAAAAGGGAGAATCCTAAAACGGTTTTCAGGAGTAATTTAAAAGATCTTGTTAAAACCTACTAGCTAAATTTTGGAGCCTTGCATAACGTTATAAAACTTATTATTAAAACTTTTATAAGAGTAACATATCCCAGAACCGCGATTATGTAGATTATTATTCTTCGAAGTAGGATATTCGAGTTGAAAAAATGGATTGTTTTTTTAAACATAGCTCCATAATTTTTAGTCTATCCGCGCCTCTCTACCCACGAAAATTTTGCTTCAGGTACTACCGGACATTGATTTGGTAATGGGGCGATGCTCCATCTTGCTGAATCCATATTGTATTCAAGAAAACATTACTTTATTTACAACAATATTTGCAAATTTAAATGGGTTCTTAAATATCTAAATTTACACAAAATTATTACAATGTTATTTTTATACTCATGTTGGAAAACTTGAGTTCTGTGTTCACTTAGATTGTCATTTGTCATTTGTTTATTTCAAATTAAAGTAGAGTCACTTCAATTTCCGTTCTACTAACACGTGTTCGTGTAGTAACACGTGTTCGTGTAGTAGTTGAAGATATTAAAATTTAAACTAAAAATGTTCAAAATTCAAAGACAGTATTTAAATTAATGTAATTTTAAGAAATTTTATATTTGTGACGTTAATGTGTTGTCGACCTTTAATTAGGTTTCTTGTATAACATACCTGACGAGTAAGTAATTCTTTACTTATTTCTTATTTTACATATTCCCAACTTTTATTACTTACTTGCAGGTATCGCACTGAAGATGGCTTAATAGCAAAAAGTGTTTTGCAATTTTAAAAATTAAAATTTTTTACACAGAATACAACACAACATGACTTTTTAGTCATGTGTACTCAGCTATAAAGATATACACCATATTGTATTGGCAGAATTGGGTTTGATGGACCAGGATATAAATTTGTCAAAGTTGGCACGACATTATTTTGGAGTAGTTCTGAGCATGTATCTTCATTCAAGTTGCCATAAATGAAAAAGGGACTTACGGTATGATTTCCAACAATATCTGCCCAAACATTAACTTTTTCAGGATATTGCGTATGTTGAATAGATGAGGCTTTTACTTGATGTAGATCCATAGTAAGTTATGAAATCAAACAATTTTATTTTGTTAAATCTACATTGTATTTAAACATAAAGTGACGCGTTTGAAAAAGCTACTGTGTTAGCGAAACGCGTCACAACTTTAAGGTTAAATATAATGTAGATTTAACAAAATAAAATTGTTTGATTTCATAAGATATTGCGTATGTTGTTCTCTCATCCAGAGAGGAATCTCACTAGCCCTATAGCGGCAATTTTGACGATCAACACGATCGCGCGTGAAGTGGAAATGTGCTCTCATCAGAAAACAAAAAATCTTCTAGTTGGATCACATTGTTATCTAGCATTGCCAGATTCTCCTATCGAAATCGTCTTCACTGAGCAACTTAGTTGGAATCATTTTTTCCATTCAAGAAAAATTAAGCGCATCAGCCCTTTAGGTTATTAGCGCTACCAAATGAACAATAGATACTTAGTACTACTACAGTATAGGTATAAAAAAGAAACAATTTTGGTAATTAACTATTAAACTTTGTGCAAAAACTGGATAGCACGTAGATGAGCTACCAAGTTTTCCATATTGAACTCTTCTCCTATCAAGTGAATATTGAATATGTAGGTAACTCTTTGCTGTGAAAACTTTGGACAGTCTATTAATGCATGCCTGACTGTTGAAGGGCATTGACACACTGTACGGCGGGATTGTTTGGATTTCGACATTAAATGTTCATGGGAAAGTTGGGTGTGACCTATTCGAAGACGGGTCAGGATAACTTGTTCTTTCCTGGTTTCTGGAACGGCCTTCCACGGTTTAACTGCTCTTTTCACTTCTCTCAAGTTTATCGTGAGACTCGGTCCACTTGTGTTGCTAAGCGTTGTTAACCGATGTCTTGATAAAAATTTTGATGCCTGTCATCGTAGCTCTCGTGACTTCGGTGGCACTAGGGTCCTGAATTGCAGCTTTGGCTGCTGCATCAGCTCTCTCATTTTCCTCTATTCCTGTGTGTGAAGGTACTTATAATATTTGTATGACTGCTCCTGAATTGTATAGTTGGTATAGTTCCTGCTTAATGAGTATTAGTAATGGAATTGATGGATATGTCTGGCGCAAACTTTTAATTGAGTTCAATGAATCAGTTATTAAGAGGAAGTGTTTTACATTTTCTCTATTGGCATGAGCTAGAGCTTGAAATATCGCATAAATTTCTCCAATTAGAATGCTTGTAATATAAGGTAGGTAGATTAAATGTGATTATCACAATTGGGGTTACAAGTGCTGCTGTGCTGTATCCATTTTGGAGGCATCTGTGTAGATATGGGTATATTGTTTGTAACGATAGAATATCTATCGTTATTTTTTGTATCTACTTCTATCATTAACTTCCAAGTAATTTCTTTTCTACGCCTTTTTCTATAAAACGAATATCGCTAAAACCCCTTTTCTACGTTCCGCCGTTCTAAAAAAATGTAAAAATGAAAACAAAATTGTTTTCAAATTGCACACGTCCCTACCCATTGTTCTAAGATTTATGGCCTTTTCTGTTGTTGTTTCTATGCCGCTTTTCTGTTTGATGTGTTCATTTTAACCACTTTTGAAGAATTTGTCCGCTAATTATTTGCCCCGCCTCTAGTTTAGAATTCAGCAAATTGGGGTTGTTTATAACCGGCAATTTTCTTTTCTGGCGCTATTTTTTGAGGAGTCTTCTACTATCTATCTAGCAGAGAAGATGTATTAAAGTAGTCTTCTATTAACTGTGTAGCGGAGAAGATGTGTTAAAACTGTCTTCCACTAACTGTGTAGCAGAAAAATCTTCTATGAATGCTCTCTAAGAAAAATGTGATAAAAACTTCGTGTCTTGACCGCTAATATACCATAATTATGCTTGGATATTACTAAAAAGTGTTGTGTTTTAAAAGTTGACTCTCCAGTTGCATAAAAGTATAGTGCCGAATGTTCAAATGCTTTCATTTTAATATGAAATAACGTCGAGAGGCCTTATCGATGATCTGACTTCATCAATGTACTCTTTTTACTTGTTAAGAGGATAATAAAAAATAAGTTGGCGCCCAAGTTGTCGTTTCTGTACCAGCCTTCTTCCTTGTATGATTGTTCCAAAAAATCCTAATTTAGGCAAAGATCCAACCCTGGGATATACCGTTACCTATTGAGAGTTCTACGTGCCGGTGATGATCTTTTTCTGCCGCTTTTGAGTCAAAGCGGCGAGAACACCGGTTACCGTTTACCGGGAGGTTGCAAATTGACGCCGGTAAGATCATGTTGCAAATTGGCACCAACGTGTTATGTTACATGCTGTAAATAAGATATTTTCTCATGGAATCTCCTCTAATTAGGGTATGGTTTGTTTCGTTTTTACATCATTTTATAGGGATGCATTTTACTTTCCTTCAATATTCGAAAAATTGATGTCTGGCTAACGTTGAGCAGTGGGGCTGTTTTTCGATCAGATCAGAAT
The DNA here is from genome assembly GCA_910591675.1 of Galerucella calmariensis. Classification (NCBI taxonomy): domain Eukaryota; kingdom Metazoa; phylum Arthropoda; class Insecta; order Coleoptera; family Chrysomelidae; genus Galerucella; species Galerucella calmariensis. The sequence goes on from CAJUYG010002790.1 coordinate 20,150, forward strand.
TATGTGGATAATTTTTTACTTATAGTAACCAATCAAATTACTTAATTTCAAGTCATGTGTCAAATTTCATCCAATCACC
>CAJUYG010002791.1:0-27117 GCA_910591675.1 Galerucella calmariensis
ATTCAAAGTAAAATTTTGACGTTTCGATGTAAACAAGGTTTTATCGACGAGGAAGCAGAATTATCAGTATAATACCGAATGATTGGCTAGAATAATGTATTGCTATTGGTTAAAACCACCAAAATGTCAGATTTTGACAAGTGAAAAAAATAATCTGACCAAATTTTCACAGGGGCCAAGTATATGCTGAAGATATTCCTTCAGTCTCTATCGATTTCGGTTCAGATGGTGGACACGTAATTAAACCAATATTGATACCGTTGCCAGCAAAATACAGCCCTGGAACTGCTGAGAGACAGATGTTGCTATTAATACTGAGTTGGGCATCGACTGTCCATAAGATGCAAGGTTGTACAAAACAAGCTTATGTAGCACTTAGTCGTGTAAAATCCTTAGACGGTATTCGTATTGAAGGACTTGATTGCTTAAAATCAACAGGAAGAGCCCCATGTAACAGTGAAGCATTAGATGAAATAGTTCGATTACGAAATAATTCATAGGATCTGTTCACAAATGGAGTTACACCACTATGTCTCGCTGTTTATGTTGGCAACATAGAAATCCTTGAGTATGTTTTCTATTGAGATGCAACTGTTAACACATCTGTACATATTAAAGACGGTTTTATAGCAAATCGAACTAAAAAGTGATAAATAGAATATAGTTTAAAAAAAACTAAAAAACACGCTTTAAAAGAAAATCGAACACGCTTTAATAAAAAATCGAGCTAAAAATCAAAAAATTACTTTTTCTACAATCACATTGAGAAGTTGGCTTTTTCGCTTGCCATTTACAACGAAAAGTTGACGTTTCTTGAGGGGAGTTACGTTTTTTCCCCAAATAAAAATACTAAGTGGCAAACGATATGGAAGTCTCATCACTAGAAATAGTTTAGTTATCAAGAAATCTACCAGTTCGTTTTAACCTAACACTCAATTTATAGCAAAATACTTACTTGCAAATATTTATCAACTAGCTAAAACAAAATAAATTATTCCAAAACTAACACATTCAATATTCAAGAATTTTGTGCGTTTTATATACCATAATGTAGGGAGAGAGCAACTGGGTTTATCAATATCGTACACTCCGCTTGAACTGTGTGTTGGGGAAAACATATTTGTAACAAGTCACGTATCATTTATCAGTATTATTAGTTATAAGAAGTTTATATTTATTCTGAATTCCCGAATATTATCTAAATCGATTTAACTCTACAAAACGTGACCGATGATCAGTTCTGTTGTGACCATATGGTAATTTTTATTTCCCAGTTAATTGGATAATATTGAAATAATTTTGTCAAAAAATTGGTCATTGTAAAAGTATTGTTCCCTGACCCGGAAAATTAAGTCCAACAAATGCATGCAGTCAAGGAGAGATGGAGACTGAAAAGGTGAGGAATGGTTTCACAGGGTGATCATTTGAATTCCGACATATTTTATGAGCCCATAACTTGGGAACCGATCAAGATATCGAGAGGCGGCTTTGACTGAATGGCTTCAGGAATTGAGAAATGTTTTTTCACGCTGTTGCCAATCTTCCATTTTTTCCCTAGACTCCAGGAAAAAACTTGGGGTTTTTGAAGATCAATAGCTTGGTAATCAATAACCGTCGAGACGAGATGGATATTTTCTCTCGAAGATCCGAGACGAAGCATGCAACATCTATCATCGAGAAATTCTCGTCTCTTTCCAGCAAAAAACGTTACTACTTTGAGATTGTTGGAATCTTCCCACATTTCTCTTTGCCAAAATATTTATAATGTTTATATTCAAAACAAGCAAAAGAACAATCTTGGACAGAATTCGGAGAAAAATTGGAAGAAGATAGTTTAGGAAATCAAAAATTGTTTCATAGAGTTCTCAAAACACTAAGAAAGGGCAAACAATATAGCGTTAAACATATAAAAACAAAAGATGGAAAAATAATAGCTGAAGAAGAAAAGATTATGAAAAGATGGAAGGAATATTTTGAGGAGATTCTGAACCCAGAAATAACAGCCCAACAGCCGGCGGAAACATATGATGAAGGCAATCAATATGAAATCAATAAAATTGAAGAATTCACTAGCCTAGAGGTTGAAGCAGCAATAAACTTATTAAAACGAGGAAAAGCTGCAGGTAACGATGGAATTACATCGGAAATGATAAAAAACCTTGGGAGAAAAGAAATAGGAAAATTAACTCTTCTACTGAATAAAATCTATACTGAAAGAAGAATACCGAATAAATGGGAATTGGGAATCATATTACCCCTATATAAGAAAGGAGATAATAGAGACTGTTCAAACTATAGAAGCATTACGATATTAAGTACAGTGTTGGAAGTTTATGAAAGAATTCTTGAAAAAAGACTAAAAAACATAATAGAACATCAACTAGAAGAATCACAGAGTGCTTTTCGTAAGGGCAGAGGTGTTCAGGATCACATTTTCACAGTGAGACAGTTAATTGAAAAAAATGATAGAAATAATATATATGTTGCTTTTTTGGATATAGAGAAAGCTTTTGACAGTGTCCCAGACTGCAAATATGGGCTAGTCTGAAGAAGAGAGGAGTAGAGCAGAGTTTAATCGAGAGCATAATGAGCATATACAAAAATACGAGAAATTATGTAAGAACTGGAAACCTACAATCTGAAGAGTTTACTACGCAAGAGGGTTTAAGGCAGGGGGGAGTCTTGAGTCCTACACTGTTTAATGTGATAATGGACGATATGATAAAAGAGGTGAAAGATCAAGTGAAGAAATTCACAGTGGGTTATAGGAATATGGAGCTTATACAGATTTCTGAATGCGCCTTTGCTGACGATTTAGTGATATATGCGAAAAAGATCTTCAAATAAGTCTAGACATTTGTAAAAAAGCTCTTCAGAGTAGGAACCTGAAAATAAATGCAGAGAAAACAAAAGTAATAGTAATAGGGCAAGAAAAGAAGAATCTCGAAATACAGCTAAACGGAGAACAGGTACAGCAAGTAGATACATTTATATATGTGGGAGTTAAAATACATGAAGAAGGGAATAATAACCCTGAAATTAATGGACGCATTAAAAGTGCCCTCAATATGTATTATGCAATAAGTAATACTTTCATCCGCAAGAAAGAAGTGTCAAAAAGAACAAAAATGACAGTCTATAAAACCGTTTTTAAACCAATTTTAACGTATGGGAGTGAAAGCTGGGTTCTTACGAAAGAGAAAAAAAGAAAATTACAAACGGTTGAAATGAAGTATCTGAGAGCAGTATTAGGAATCACAAAAAAGGACAAAATTCGAAATGATTATATAAGGGAACATCTAGAAGTAGAACCACTGGGGAAAATCATAGAAAGGAATCAGTTAAGGTGATATGGCCACTTAGTACGCATGAAAAACAAACAACAGGCAAAAGAACAAAAGCGTGTGGAAAGCGACCAAGAGGAAGACCACGAAAAACCTGGGATGATGCAGTAGCGGAAATTCTGGGAGAGCGAGGACTAAATCGACAGGAGGCGAAGTTAAAGGCTGGTAACAAACGTGAATGGGCTAAATTTGTACACAATTGAAAACACCTTAACACCTTAGGGTATATTAAGGTTCTGATTATATATATAAATATATTCAGACCAGCGGTTTTCTAATTATTTGACTGCAAACGGCTTTATCTATTTAGCAATGCTTTGCCATTCAGAATAACATATTAATGTTATTATGCGTTTTATCGCATTTTTCAAAAGGGAGAAATTCATGAAGAGTGCGACAGAGGTTGAAATGGGATGAGGATGAGGAAAACTCTTGACCAAGTTTATGAAAAATTGAGAGAAGCTTATTTTAAAATTATTTCCGTCGTACTCAAAAAACTTACGACGGAACACTCTGTATATTTATTAAATTTCAATATTCTGTCTTAATTTATAATTACTTTCGATTGAATGCATTGTTAGTGTATAATTAATAGTTTCTAAGAGTACGTCTTGGAGCAAAAATCCTCCATTTGACATGTTCATTATCTTCCCAAGTAAATCCAACTTCCGGAAGCAGAAAATATAGCTCTTTCGGTTGAACTAGAAGATTACTTTTTTGGAAAGATAATGATAATGGAACATAGAGCTGTTTTGCTCTAAGACGTACTCTTAAAGCTGTCGAAACTCAAAATGTAATTATTCGAGAGTCAATATCTTAGAAGCTATTAACTATAGAATATCAATGCATTCAATGAATAATGATAATTATAATTTTATGTCGAATCTGAAAATTCAAAAATATGCAGTGTTCTGCTTAAAAATTGAAAACTTCATACCCTGCTGGTTTCTTGGAGCACCCTGTATAGACAAAAATGGACTAACCTGTAGTGAATATTTTATCTATTTTCTCTATTTATTTAATAAATTTGATTAATTCTTAAAACAGGTGCTTGGCACTTATTGAGTATCACTTTAATCTCATTTTATTGTAATTTGATGTATGTCTGCACTTTTTTAAATATAAATTATCATTACCACTATTTCAAGTAACTATACACTAGTTCAGCCCTTGCTGGTAATGCTCACCTATCCCGAGCGTGTGTAAACGCAAATGGGATTGGGCATAATTATAAATTTACGAACAGTGTGACAAGTATTCAAAATTGCAGCATTTTGTAGATCCATATATGTGTTTTTATGAAGGGGGCTGTCTTGTGAAGCTGTGGTAATTAGTCCTGTAGATGGAACGATGAGTGACACCAACTCTAGTTCCTTTTTCTGCCACATCTGTCCTAACTCAATTGCAAGATCGGTGTATTTTACAATTTTCTCGTCGAATTTATCGAAAATATTGTTGTAATAGGGTACAACAACATCCAATAGAAGAACCGATTACATCCACGATTTCATCCACGATTACAATATCAGGCCGGTTATTCGTCACCTGTCTATCGTAGTATTCCCTCTGAAAGTGGATGCAGATGGTAGGTACTTGTAATTAGGCGTAGCTAGGTGTTCACGAATCCAAATTTGTTTGCCATGTTTCTCATGGATGATGTTGCATAGTTCATTTTGCCCGCGTAGGTAGCTAATGATGGAATAAAACGACTGAATTTTCAATGCAGACCAAATTTATTTAGAGCTTAAATTTTAGAAACCCAAAACAGCTTGAAGTGGTAAGAGACCCTTCGCAGGTACATGATCTAAACCACAAATACCGAACTGCTTTAATTAAAACCAGATGTGATTACAATTTGGACTTATTTTAACAATTAATATCAGCTATGGTTGAACATCCCGACGTAATGTGTTGTATCGACCTCTTCTGCACTTGTCAGACACGACGTTTGGATCTTTTTTTTCTATTCTGTTATTTAACGTCGGTCTATTTCTGCGACTGAGGCTAATCACCGACGCCGGGAGCACTCTACCCCTAACCGGAAATTTTGGCGAGCCCACCAGTGTTCCAACCAGTGGTAGCGTTCTTTAACGAGCCCAACATCCATGGACTTGGGACCTCGGTTTTACGTCTCCTCCGAAAGACGACATACCTCGTGCTCATTGGTATAATGCCTGCGAGCTGTGATATGCTAGTCCACTGCAGGCTGTAAGGGCCCTATACGATGGTTTTCCCTGGCATGGACACCCATCCAAGTACTAACCATGTCCGACCTTGCTTGACTGTAATTATCGCATCAAATGCGTTCCACTACAGTGCTGGGTCGTCGCCCGATGTTTGGATATCTTATAAAAAATTTCCTGTGAATGTTGGTATTAATTACTTCGTCTTCAATTGCGATCATAAATCCTTCTGTTTCTGAAAATAATTTTCCATCAGTGAGCTACCTATTAAATGATTACTTGTCTTTATAAGATCGATTGAGGCCTGTTTGTCGGATTCTGTAACAATTTCAAGTTTCTTGCCAGGTATCATAAGATCTAAGGAGGAATAGCTTTCATCTGTCTCCGAGACCAACTCATGTTTGATCCTTGCCAGTGAATAATCCTTGGAGTTAAGATATTTGTTTGTGATGTAAATTAACTGTCCACTAGATCTCGTCCTTCCATTTTTCTTAGTAGTGTCCTGATAACTGATGATGTCGGATGGTGACATTTGTGTTCGGTCATTATGGTACATGTTGTTCTTTGAATATCTTCCGGTTCTGTTTTTGTCCACTTTAGAATTCCAACTGAGTATGTCAGGATCGGTATGGCGTAGATATTAACTACTTCGACGGGATTTCCTGCGCTTAAATGGGAATTGAATTAAGTAATTACTCTTAGAGTGAGCTGGCCCCTTGTTAGTTTTTTGCTTGCTTTTGGTCTAGTAGCTTAACGTGCTGAAATCCTAGATATTTGTAGATCTCACCATCTTACATGGCAGGTATAATATTCCCATTGGCTAGTAACACATTTCCGTTAACGATTTTACCCTTTTCAATATATAAAGTTTTCCACTTGTCTAATCCAAATCCCATTTGTTTATCACTGGATAATTTTTCATTGATATTAATCAAATGTTGAATATGACGCTGGTTTGATGCGTATATTTCAATGTCATCCATATAATATAAGATGTGGGAAACAGTGCAAATAGTTCTTACTGGCTTTCATTTTATATCCGTATATAGAGAGGGTTAATTGCTAAGAAAAATCAAAGTGGACTAAGAGAGTCACCCTGGAAGATCCACGGATAGAAATTTCATCAGTATCAAGGTATTGACCATTTATTCGCGAATGAAGAGCTTAATCGATTATTTCAGGAAAGTAACAATAGAAAGGGGGAACCTTGTAAAGGACTATGCTTCCAGCTTATGGAAAATAGAAGACCACTCAAATGCGGATATTTTGATACCAACTTATTCGTCTTGAAAAATAGAACATTTGATAACATTGCGCCAATGTTGTAATTTAAATAATAAACTCACAAAATCAGTTCATTTGTCAGAAATTTTCGATTCGATTACATAATCGAACCATTCAATAGGACACCACCTGCTGTGGTGAAACAGAGTCGGACTTGTGAATATAGTTGTACATACGAAGAATACCCGTTTCGTCGAAACAAAATAATAGGATTATATTTTTCAGTTGTATAAAGATATGATAGATTATAGATTGCAAAAATTTATACCTGACAGATCCCCGACAGGTATTAGGAGTATGAAAGAGAAGGGCGTATCCATCCAATTGTAGACTAACAAGTTTTAACTACAAATGACCAGTTTTAATAAATAATCGCTCTGTGTGCTAGAAGTGTGCGTTTTCAAATTAGAGATTTTTTGAAGTCAAGTATTTAAAAACTAAGGAAATGCAGTGTTACGTTTGTGAACATAGAGTCCGTCCTAGAGGATTTCGTTGTTGTGAGGAATTAAACGATCTTCCAGACAGATTTCAGAACGCCGCCCGCCATCGTAGAGGGAATAATAATTTGCATCAAAGAAATATGGAAAATGGTAAGGTTATTCATATTAATTGTTATAGACAGGTTATGGCCGACATTGAAAGGGATAATGTAGGAAATGGGGGGAAGGTGGAGAGCGCAAGAGGGGATACTCTAAGAATTATACATTATCTTTTAGTATCACCCTTCACGTCGGGTTCATTACCTACACACATTTCACAAGCATTTTTGTATTAACAGTTAATATACATTTAGCATCTAGCATATAAAAAATATTTTCCGCATCCCTATCCTATTTTTTCAAGAGTTACCGATGCTAACAACTACACTACAGAATACTACAAAGAAAAAACAACATATAAAAATTAACTCACAAAATTAGGTCGGTTCAACCCTGTCTGGTTTTATTTATTCATTTCTTATCTCTTTACTTGGTCAAATCTGTAATACAGGTTGGTTTACGTATTTTCTCTCTGTCTTACTTATACAATCTTCGTAAACGATTTAAAAAATAATATCATTAATTGTGAGTTAATTATAAAAGTCACAACATTGGCGCAATGTTATCAAATGTTCTATTTTTCAAGACGAATAAGTTGTTATCAAAATATCGCATTTGAGTCGTCTTTTATTTTCCATTAGATGGAAGCATAGTCCTTTGCAAATCTTCAACAATCCAGGAATGTGGAACACTATCAAATGCTTTTCTGTTGTCTACGAAAGCCGTGTAGATGTTGCGCTTTTTTTGCGCCTGTTACAGTATTACTACCTATGTTTGGTATAATCTTCGACTTATCGTTCCAAGACATCCTGTATAAACAAGAAAACCTTCACAAAAGCAAACGAATCCTCAAGTGTTTACCAATGAAAACTCCACAATATTCTGCTATATTTATTCTTTCGTAAAGTTTTGCTTCTTCCCAAGAAAGTTTCACGATTATATCTTCTCTAGGGGAAATCGGGGCCAGCATAAAATTGTTGAACGAATAAGTACGTGCAATATCTATATAACCCAATTTTTTTGAATCATTGATTGAATTGAGTGGATTCAACATAATTTATTAGGTCACATGAAAAATGGCTTCACAGACTTTATTGTATGTAGACTTCAGCATTTAAAACAAGTTGAAACCGTCTACTGCCCTTTCTTTCCAAACATGGAATCTTGAAATTAAAATGTTGCTTCGCACTTCTGTATCTGTATCTGTAGAGTAGGGAGGGTGAGTGTAGGCTCACAGCACTTAGGCCACATGTGACCCATTGTACATCCTCTTGAGGAGTTGTCCTCCTAGGTCATCGTCCATCCTGTCCTTCTCAGGAAGGTGGACAGGTCACTAGGAGACATCTCCTTTATATCAGCAGGTGTAGGCCAAGACTTACCGAACACAAACGCTCTTATTGACGATAACTCCGGACACTAGCATAAGATATGCCTGACAGTTTCATCAACCTGTTCACACATCCTGCATAGGGGTGTGTCCACCAGCCCTACAGTATGGAGGTGTTTACTTAGTTGACAGTGACCAGTCAGAAATCCTACTGTTAAACGTAGGTTTTTCCTGGTCATCGCCAAATATTTCTTCGGCGCCAGCTTCCCAGGGTTGCCCAGGGTGATTCTGGCATGACTGCATCCTTTGATTCCATCCCACCTCTTAAGGGATTGAGCATGGGTGTAACGTTTGGCTAGTTCCGCAATTTTCGAAGTCGTTAGGTCGTAGGTGTCACTGAATCCTAGAATTTTCAGTTTCCCTGGCTGAAAAATCGGCAATGCGATTGCCTTCACTCCTGTCGTGCCCTTTAACCCACCTCAGGATACTATTTTTATCTGCCGAGGCGTTAGCTAAATCTTGGTAGCACTCTAGTACTAGGCCCGATATAACACGTTGTCTGTTCAAGGCTAATAGGGACTTACTTTCAGTGCAGATTGTTATGTTTTTGCCAGAAATTCCTTTTCTGGTTAGTTCTTTTGTGGCAATTGAGATACCAGCCATTTCTGTTTAAGGCCAAGAGCCGGGTATTTTTTGTAAAAAATGTACAGGAACAGGTATTTTTTTCCTCAAATGTGTTCAGGGGCGTCCTCTGAATGTAAATCCAAGTTGACGTCATGGGGGGGGGGTTCACTTCAGCCGCTATCTTGAAAAACACATTTTATTAAATATCTCGCGAATCGCGCATCGTACGACAAAAATTGTGAAAATCATTATTGTAGATAATAATTTTCCATCTTTTTCATTCGAAACTGTTTTTTGTATAACGCATAGGTTTTTTATTATAGTGCTTCAAAATTTTTTCGATATGGTTTTTTGCTAAATATTTAGTTAATAGTCAATGATAAATTGAAAATAGTGGTAACTGAATTGTAGAGCATTAAATTTTCTATAAATTTCATGGAAAACTTTTTCCCGTATCATTTATAGTTTAGGAGCTGCAGCTTGGTAAAACTTGCTCCCAGTACATTATCAGTGGCAATATTGCTCGTTGTATACGTAAGGGCTGGGATATTTATAATGAATAGCCCTATATTCTGGAGTAGTTGGGGAATGCAAACTTTACGTTCTGCTATATGCATCAAAGAGCTTTTTACTAGTAAGTCCTAGTCTGACTAGGTCGGGCTTTGTTTAAACACCTAAAAACCATAACTGTATCTCATCCAGCAGCTTTATAGCCCCTTCAATTGAACAATTATTTAATAAGATCCTCGATTATACTCTCAACACTTCACACTTCAGCTAACTCTCTGCCTGTTTTGTTATTAAACCTTTGAATCTATCTCCAAACAGCTCGTCTATTCTACTACATTAACAGCTTACTACTCTGCTTCAGCTACAACTCCGCTATAATTTGCCTTGTTTGTGACTTTTTTTTTAATTACATAAAAAGCTATTTTCTACTCCTATACCCAATATAAGTTGCTAATTAAATGCCAATTTTCAATTCCATAATGATACTCATCATAACACTGGTTTTCATTATAGAACTGGAAAATTGACCAATAGAAATCTAGATTTTCAAAGACCCAATATTTTCTGTAGAATGTTTGACAGTTTCTAAGAGATTCCTGTGTTTTATGATAGTTTAAATCTTTTACGTCAGTTTTTAAAAGAAATGTCGAGCACCAGACCGAAAATACTTAATGACCAAGGTGAATACATTTTATCCTATCAATTTTTGTTTACAATCATTTATTGGTAATTTTGGCAACAAAACTGCTGCTGCTGCCTCTTGCTGCTTCTTGGTACGTAGGAGGGTTCTTTCGCTAACCTTTGAGGCTCAAAGATCCTTGAATGAACTTTAATGTTTTTAAACTGACTTTTTCTCTGATTAGAGATCGGTACCGAAAAGGGGAAACTTTTTTCAAATAGAATTAACAATAGAATTCAAAAAGTTTCAGCTCCCTTTAATAATAATGATAATAATAATAATAAATGACTCTATTGCTGTGTTATAAAAATACAATACATGCAAAGGCGACGTTCGCTCTTAGATGATGTTCTCATACGAGAAGCACCAGCTAAGTGACGCTCTTCCACGCAACCGCAAAACTAAAGATACAATATTCTTTACTTACAATAATTTCTTATATGCTCAAGTAACAAAAGTCCAGTAAACTAATTTCGTAAATATTAAAATGAACAAGGTCAGTTTCATCTGATTAGCTTATAATTTCAATGTTATGCTATTATTAAGTAGAGACTTCTTAAGATTAAGTTTGAATTGAGAAATGGGTACCGTTTTGTAGACTTCGGGGATCATGTTGTACAGATTAGCAATGTTATATGAGAAGCTAGATGGAAATAACGTGGTTTTATGTTTCGGCATACTAATTTTATTTTTAAATCTCACATTTACATTGTGTACTTCTGATCTCTTTTTAATTTTTTTCGATAGGTAATAAGGTGTTTGGGTTAACATAATTTTGTGAAATAGTACTGAACTATGAAGAATGCGTCTATTTTTTAAATTCAGCCAGCCAAGATCTGCAAGATGCCTGGAGGTTGGATTTCGACGTCTGATGCCGCAAATAAAACGAACACACATATTTTGAATTCGCTGTAATCGATTTTGATCCAGTTGTGTAAGTGCCGGTCCATATATCACATCACAATAGTTAAACTGCGAGAGTACTAGGCTATCACAGAGCATAACTCTGGTCGTTTTATTAAATAATTGTCTGTGAGAAAATAAGAGTTTCAAATTGCAAAATGCTTTCTGAATTATTGATGAAATATGGGAGGAAAATGTTAAGGAGTCATCTAAAACGAGTCCAAGATTTTTTTCACAGTTGGATAAAATTGAACTATCGTTATTAATTTTCAAGTGTATTTTACTTTTTATTCTATTTTTCTCATTTCTACGACCAAATAGCATGACTTTCGATTTTGAAGAATTTACACTTAAGCAGAATTTAGTTGAAATCTCTATTATAGTTTCAAGTTCTTTGTTAATTTTTAAACAAGCGTCTTCAACTTCTGGTTCATGTGAATCCATATACAACTGCGTGTCGTCCGCGTAATAGTGAGCCTTCATACATTTCAGGTAACTTGGAAATTTGGATGTGTATAGGGAAAATAGCAAGGGACCTAAGATGGATCCTTGCGGAACCCCACGTGTGAGGTACATTTTCCTTGACAATTTTTTATTTAGAAATACTCTTTGAGATCTTTGATCTAAGTAGGACTGCAACATTTTTTGCGCTTGTTTATCAAAACACATATAATTACATAATGACAGAAGCAAAGAGTGATTAATTTTATCAAATGCCTTAGAGTAATCTAATAAGATTAAGATGCAAAGTTTGTTGGAATCGATATAAGAATGAATGTCATCTAAAACTTTGAGGAGTGCAGTAGTGCAGCTATATCCTGGCCGAAACCCAGACTGGTGTTCAGGTAATAAGTCGAATTTGATGATGTGTTAACGTATTTGACGTATTTGTTGACGTAATATGAAAATCGCCGATAAACCATATAATATTAAAAAAAAAATTCTAAATTTCCCCATTCAACATATTGTTCAATATTCCACGACTTCAATCACTCAATTATTTTTGAGCATGTGCCCTTCAACAGCTTATCAGTCGCACCCAGTAAGTACTATGGAAGTGCACGTTGAAAAATGAAGCTCATTATGCTTTTCGTTATGTTGTTGTGGGAACCTTGGATATTCGGGTCTCAACATAGATTTTCCGAGTTATAGTTCCAACCACCAGTAATACAGGGTGGGGCAATCTTCTGACATCGGAGGATTACATCGTTGTGGTGATAGATAGAACTTCATAGTTTTGTGTGAGCTAATACAGTTACTGAGAGCACATTTTTAAAATACTTTCGATTCTACAGGGTGTTCCAAAACCACGTAGCAGCACAAACTTACATTTTTTTTAATGGAACGTACTATATTTTGTTCAAGAATCGAAAAGATCTCACCGAGAGCGTTACAAAAATATAGCACTCTAATATATTATAAGGGTGTTTTACAAAGATATGGCCAATTATTAGCAAAAAAGACCTCCTCTTTAACACTCTGCAGAACAGTAAATTAAAATAAATCAACAGGTCTTTGTGTTCAAATGTCATACACACATCATTGGCTGTGCTTAGTATTAATTACTTTTTTCATATGTGGCTTCTTTAATACAGGGTGAAACAAAACGCGAATCAAGCAATATCTCAAAATTTTTAAATGAATCACCCTATAAGTCTTTTTACAATTTGTTAGTACAATTAATAAACTTTCAAACGATGTAGTGAACTTAGGGCATTAGTTAATGGAAAATCGTAGATATTTTATGATAATGGTCAAAAACAAGTATTTTACATGAACAAATTAAATGGTATTAAATTTTTACATGCAACATCTTGTAAATTTTAACATTTCTAAGGCATAAATTCTAATCGTAATTTTGGATGCATCTAAAATATCTTTGACTTCTACTCTTACCATTAGAGGAAGGAAAGAAGGAATTATGTTGGAAGAAATATTTTTGTTTACAGTAAGTAGACTAATGTCATTATAGTAGGTACTGATGAATATAAAAGCAGTTTGTAGTCTTTACGAAATAATTACTCAAGTCACCACAAACAGTATATCTTAGTTATGTAAAATGCAAGATTGTAATTCATTTTCCAACTTTTTCTTTTTTTGAAAAACTAACAATTATGAAAACCAACATTATAAGAACACTCACATTTACATAAATGAACATTGACATTCTATGAAAAGTATAGTAGTTTATGCTAAGTGTTCAAAATGGCGATCATTTACTTCCATACAATTCTTTCCAAAAACGAGGATCTTACTCTTTCCAACATAGCTGGAGTTATTGTGGAAAATGCGTTACGTTTGATACACAAGTTGCTTGATGTATCCCCATAAAAAGAAATCCATCGGTGTGAGATCTGGAGATCGAGGAGGCCACGAAATTGGTCCACCACGTCCTATCCACCTGTCGGTAAAATTTCTGGTACACAGATGCTCCATCTTGTTGGAACCACAAGTTAACTATTGTATTTGAATCAACTTCCTAAACACAAACGAAGAATACAGCAATATTTCTTTGACATTTATTAGTAGATACTATTTTGATAGTAGCCCATTTGATATAATCAAAAATATGGCTTGATTATGTTTCGCCCATTCTCAAACAAGCCTATAATAACAATTCTTGAACGTGAAACATGAATAAGTATGAAATTTTTGGTAATTCCAGGTAGGTACCTACGGTATTAGCAAACATTTTATTTCATTGATTAGATATTGTAGATGCATCCAAAATTACGATTAAAATATATGCCTTAGAAATGTTAAAATTTACAAGAGGTTGCATTTAAAAATTTAATACCATTTAATTTGTGTATGTAAAATACTTGTTTTTGACCATTATCATAAAATATCTACGATTTTCCATTAACTAATGCCCTAAGTTTACTACATCGTTTGAAAGTTTATTAATTGTACTAACAAATTGTAAAAATACTTATAGGGTGATTCATTTAAAAATTTTGAGATATTGCTTGATTTGCGTTTTATTTCACCCTGTATTAAAGAAGCCACCGATAAAAAAAGTAATTAATACTGAGCATAGCCAATGATGTGTGTATGACATTTGAACACAAAGACCTGTTGATTTATTTTAATTTACTGTTCTGCAGAGTGTTGAAGAGGAGATCTTTTTTACTAATAATTGGCCATATCTTTGTAAAACAACCTTATAATATATTAGAGTGCTATATTTTTGTAACGCTCTCGGTGAGAACTTTTCGATTCTCAAACAAAATATAGTACGTTCCATTTAAAAAAATGTAAGTTTGTGCTGCTACGTGGTTTTGGAACACCCTGTAGAATCGAAAGTATTTTCAAAATGTGCCCTCAGTAACTGTATTAGCTCACAAAAAACTATAAAGTTCTATCTATCACCACAACGATGTAATCCTCCGATGTCAGAAGTTTGCCCCACCCTGTATATAGTAACACCAATAATACACATGCGCAGTTGAAAAAATCATTCCAACCACCTGGAATCACTGGCTTAGAACTTTCGATTACCATCATTATTTCTCTGTTCCATCCCGTTTGTGGACCAGTTAAATTACCGTTCAAACGATTCTTGCTGGATAGCGAGTACCGAAAGTTCTGAAATTAGGAAACAAGCACAATGGTAATATTTTTGTTTTAAACTGTCAAATTTTAAATTTGTTTTTTATGTAAAGTGTGAATAGGTTATGGAAGAGACTTTTTGGGTTTGGAACTGTTTTAAAAACAGTGTTTTCACGAGTGACATGAATTTTCCCAAGTGTTGTTGATGATGTGATAAAAAGAAGAGAATAATAGAGTCAGAAATGTCAGAAAGTAATACACAAATTTTTTCACTATGTTAATAATTTTAAAGTCCTTTTTTTACTGGAAGTGGGACTGGAGGAATTTCCTGTTGCTTGGCCAAGAGATAACGAAGGTGCAAAAGAGTCAAGCATTCGGATGCTTATCATCTGATAAGGGATCGCGACAACATTTTAACAAAGAGGTGCCAATGTGCTATTCTTCACAAAGCCATAGTGCCACTATGTAAAGTTGTGAAATTTTTGTATGAAAAATTATGTAAAAAATTGTTAAAAATAAGTAAAGTAGCTAATACTGCAGAAACTTCCAATCAAAGAAGAAGCATGGCAAATATTTTACTAATAAACAAAATATATAGACAACATCTTTTAAATGCGTGGAACGGTTTCAGTGCGGCTCTTGTGTTTTCGCGAAAGTTTTTCTATTTTTGTTACCTACTGATAAATTTTGTGCAACTAGCCGGCTCCGAAATACAAATCTAGAACAGTTTGATCCGATGCGCGATGCTTGCAGCCTAGGATTTAGATTACCAAGATGATTTGTAATATCAAATAGGAACATAAACTTACAAATCCATTCTTCGTTATTTAGTAGTACTTAATGAGTACTTGATTTGTTTGAGAGTTGATGAGGAATGACCAGCAATGTAGTTGACAACTTTTAAAACAGCATCCATCACAGATTTTAAGTTCCAGATCTTCGCGCAAAAACTTCCTTGACAAATATTGTGATGAAAATTCAGAAATTGTCCACCAATGCGTGCAGTAAAAAAGATACAAATCCCTCATGTGTCCCGTTGATAACGGGCCCGCAAAGAATCTTTGTTAAGTCTAGTCCCCGTTTCATTCCTTCTCCATCCAACGGAATACGATATTCCGTTTAATGGCGTCAATCTGTTGTTTTCGTACATTATCCACCATTTCAGTAACCTCTCAATAGTCCGCGCTGATGCTGGTATATCTTCAATCCGGACCAATATTGTTTGTTTATTAGGAATATCATCAAGCAATACATACGACGATGACATATGACATGATGACATACGATGACTTCTTAGAAATGTCTGTTTCATGAATTTCCCATCAATGGAAGGGTTTCTCTTTTTTAACAACGATTGTACAATTTTAAAACTGTGTTCGTTTGATTGATCTTTTTCTCGTCTAATTTTTCTAATAAACGTTGCCTCCTTCGTATACTGTGCAACAGTGGCGGCTCCTCGAAGGAGGCTAGGGAGGCTCAGCCGCCTCAACAATTTATCCAGCAAATAGCACCAGAAATATGTTGTTGATTATTCTTCATTTTATTTCACGTTTATCTAAAAAATTTTAATTTCATAGTAAATTCCCTGTTTTCACTACTTATTTTAGAATCTGACAACAGTGCCCTGAGGCAAGACTCCACATACATTTCTCTCGAAACACGTGCTGCTCAACACAGTTGCCGTATTTTCTACCAGTCCTATTGGTAATACCGTGAAAAAAGCGCAAATGGCAACACTCTCTGGAGGCTTAGCTCCCATCAATTGCGAGGATATACGAACCTATACGAACTACGGAATACAGAATACGAGCGTGGGTTCGTGCGTGCTTGTTTTGTTTTAGAATTTTAGACGATTAGATGATTAGCGGGAATAATTAAGTTTGGTTTTTTCGTAATATTTTTAAATCAATATTTGAACAATAGTACATTGTTTACCGGGTAGGAAAAGCTTAACATTCCTGGACGACTGTGAGTGAGTGAGTGAGACAACACAGAGTCCAGGAATGTGGCTTTTCCTACGAGGTAAACATACTATTTTTCCGCAAATCGTTTGAAATTCGACAGATATTGATTGATTTAAAATTTTATTCCCAAATAAATGGTGCTTTGAAATTCCTAATAAAATTACTTGGGTTACTATGGAAACGTATTGAGGTTGAATTGTCAAACTTGACGCTTATAAATTTAATTGCTGGTGTTCTCGAAAGTAAAATGATAAGTGATGATGAAATTTCCATTCCTGGGACTCCTCCAGAGCTGGTTGAGGCAGTGAATACTGCTTCATTAGAATTTTTGCCAAAGAAATCAAGAGAAAAGTACGAAAATGCATACAGACGTTTTATGGATTATCGCATGAGTAAAAATACGAGTTCTTTCTCAGAAAATGTTGTAATGGCATACTTCCTAGACCTTTGTTTAAAGATGAAATCTTCAACATTATGGGCCAATTATTCAATGCAGAAGTCAACCCTTGCACTTAAACACAATGTAGATATATCTACATACTCAAAACTTCGTTCTTTATTGAAACAGCAAGCTCAAGGTTATAGGGCAAAGAAATCTAAGATTTTAACGAAGGAAGAAATTGAAAAATTCATCCAGGAAGCTCCAGATAAAGAAAATTTAATGATTAAGGTAATTTACAAGGTTTTAATTTCTATTTAGATTATAGCTTTATTTATTTTTTGGGTGGCTGTAATATTTGGTATTTCTGGGGCCTGTAGAATGGATGAGTTAGTCCGAATGACTGTACACGATATAGAAGACTTAGAATCTAAGCTTTTAATCAGCATACCTGATTCGAAAACCAACAAACCAAGATCATTTGTAATTAATCAGATCTACTGGAATATTTATCGAAAGTATGTTTCGTTAAGACCAGAAAATATGAACAGTGACCGATTTTTCTTTGAATATCAAAGCGGAAAGGGTTGTAGACAAGTGGTAGGAATTCATCAATTTAGAAAAATGCCCAAAATAGTTGCTACTTATTTGAACTTGGTAAATCCGACAGAATATACTGGTCACTGCTTTCGTCGGTCTTCTGCAACAATATTGGTTGACTCTGGTGCCGACATAACTAGTTTAAAGAGGCATGGCGGATGGGAGTCATCAAACGTTGCTGAAGGATATATCGAAGAATCGCTTAACAATAAGGTTGAGGTGGCAAATAAAATTTTCACAGTACAAAATATTCAACAAAATGACCCTACCACCCTGCATGTTGTCCAAAATGTTTCTCATAGTGTTTCTCTAAGAGTGTTTCTCCAATGTTCAATAATTGTACTAACTGTCAAATTACTGTAAATATAACAAATTGATCTTAAAAATGTATTCAGCAATGACTTGATGTTTTCAAAATATAAATTAATTCCTTATAAGCAATGTGTTTTCAATCATTTATGTAGAACACTAACAACTGTACGGAAATATCATTTCCTTACAGTAAGGAAATGACATTTCCTTACAGTAAGGAAGTCCTGACTTTTTCTTTAAGAAATTTCCTAGCGATTTGCGGAAAACAGATGTTATTTTTCAAATTTTACAATATAATTTATTCAAGAGAGCGTTTGAAGCATCTCATTGATGAAATTTCAAGTCTCCATAATACAGAATTTCATTTTAATACCTATTTTATTTGAAAATTTTTCAACTGATGAGGCTCCTTTAGCGAAAAGGAGGAAACCATATAATTTGGAAGACAAGAAATCACATTATAAACAACTTTTTTAGGAAATTTTAGATACTATTAAAGGTCAAATTGAGATTGGATTTTCCGATTTACTCACATGAATTTTACAAGGTTTTACGACTTGACGACTAAAAGCTTATTCGAATGTTTTTTCAAAAGAGTTTTGAAATACACTTTTAGATAACTCAGTTCTGAAATTAATAATTTTTCCCATAAAATAGCAATGCACAATGAATAATGTGAACAAAAAATTAATTTAGTCACTGAAGTAGCTGCAGGTACGATCGCTGCGCAAAGGTTAAACTAATTGGTTAAATAGAGTATATTTTTATGTCCAATGTCCAGCCTCCTCTCTTAAAAAGTTCACGAGCCGCCACTGCTGTGCAACCCCCACTAATGTCTTGTTTGAAAATGTAGTTGAACACTAGATGTCGGGAATACTACGCTTTCCTGACATAATTCACATATGGCTTGATTTACTTGTCCACAACTTTAAAAGGTCCAAACGTTGTATTTCTGCTTTTCAGACAACATATCACTAACGTTTATCGCGCACTTCTATGTTAACTATCCTTATTTCGTTCAATAACAACACATTATAAAGAGAACAGATACGAATCCCGGTAAAACATCAAACGATTTTCAGCTCCGTCGTCAATGACCTTGGACCTTTAACTCGGTATGACCGCGATGTTGCCAGTTTAAAATATTTTCTGAATTTCTTACCAAATTGCACTGTTAACTCGGGGAAAATAACAATTTCTAGTACCGGATCTAGTTTTTTTGGAAGTTTCCACCAAATCTTTAAAACTGCGCCATTAATTAAAACAATAATCATAATCGAATATATATTTATGTATTCATTAAATACCTATAGTTTGGCAAGTTTATCTGAAACCGTGAAAGGAATGCAGTCGAAAACATACGACATTGCCACGTTTAACTATAAAAAAATAGAAGAACTGATTATGTAGTGATAATAATTATAAATGGGTCTTTTTATTATTAACAATATTAAAAGTATGATTGAACGTTAATTTTATAATGTGCTTGTTTCCTTGGATTTATTCTATTAACATTATTTTCCAATTCATGAATATTAAAAGAGAACACTTTTCCAAATTTGTTATGGGATTCTTAAAGCTCTGGCAACGTTGTACGAAAACCATAATGACCACACCCTCCGATTACATAATTGGTGATTTTTTTCGACCAGGTGACTTCTTATTGGCAAGCGCGTGCGTATGTTCTTCCCTCTCACTTCGTCAATTGACTGATATTGATTTATCCAGTGGTGTTCGTATTGTCAGTTACCTTTGTAATTTCAGTTTTACTTGGTAAAATAGGTACCGTACGCCATTTGTACGTTTGACAGATATACGCCATGTTTTTCCTCGCCTCTTACCGACGCCCCGTAGCTTTAGATAAACTTGCCAAAATATATATGTTCATTCTTATGATTTGTTATAAATAGTCATTACTCTTGGGAGATTAATTAATAAATACATTTTTAGGGAAACACAAATAATTACAAAAATCAACCAAATTTTAAAGTACGAATAATTCTTAGTTAATTTATTATCAAAGGAAATACAATATACACCTATTTTGATAATAAATTGTAGCACCAAAGTTAATATCAAAAACTATTAAATCTCTTTTATCATAGGCCGGGATATTAGATTATAATATATACTCTCATCCCTTGGAAATCGAAAGAACTTTATTTTTCTTTCCGAATAATAATATATTTGGACAGTCTCTGTATGAACAATACACTCCCCGTGATGTTTATTCAAGGCACAATCGATTAGTCGAATAACACAATCAATATCGCCGATTGAACACCTTCAAACAATGAAGCAAACAAAAATTGCGTTATGAATTTTGAGCACAGATTACAAGTGATTTTGAGCATGTTTTGACGTTTTGATTATGTTAGGTTAGGTTAGCCGTCACTGTCATTGTGCATGGTTGCCAAGAATGTTGTTTGTGAAAAAAGTATATATTCATGGTATGATTTTTATACATTATAATCTTTTTATTTGTATAATTCTTTTAATGTTAATAAAATTGATTTAAAACAAGTAATTATCGAATATTTGTATCTGTGTAACTATCACACTTAAAAAATGCTAATAAAATATTTAATCTATGATCGTGACTTGAAGGAAATATTATGCAAATTGACAAACCTGTTGACAAATTTCGCGAAGCAGCCCGAACGGAGTCGACATAAGACGATGGGCATTTAAATGGATTTGTCCACCCATCTCTCTCTCTTTTTACTGTTCTTTGTCAAGCTTTTTTATCTGCAGTGGGATTACGAGTGATCAACTCGAATCGAGTACGCCATTTTAAAACTATAATTGCATTTACGATACTATTACACGTATTGAGTTTTCGTGATCGCACTGCTGTTCTCTTTTCAATCTGTGACTAAACTTTGATTTAGTAACTCGTACTAAGCTTAATAAACTGCAATAGAGTAAGATCCCAGAGCGACAAGACATAACTTATTTTCAAATAGATGGAATGTTAGGTTCTCAGTACCATTTCGTGTGCTTTGAAAACCTTCCTGTTTGTGGAGCTATCCTAGGGGCACATGGGCAGGTATCAGGTGAGAAAGATAACCAAAAATAAGAGTTACTCCACTTAAATTTAAATGTCTGATTTTTATACATGTTTTGTAGAATAATATTCTAGAGTAGTATCATAAGTGCCAGACACTTTCCATGGACCAAAACTTTTGTAAGACGCTTTAAAGCTCCACAAACTCCGTAAACGTATAGTATTCAGTATAGTTCGAATCTGTTGGAGCACATATCACTTAGTAATAGTTGCCTTGATAACATATTTGAAAGTCAGACATGTGAAAATAAATGAAGTTTATTCATTTTTTTTCATCTTTAAGGCGTCTGACAAAAGTTTTGGCCCATGGAATGTGTCTGACACTTATGATACTACTCTAGAATATTATTCTACAAAACATATATAAAAATCAGACATTTCAAATTTAAGTGAAGTAACTCTTATTTTAAGTTATCTTTCTCACCTGATACCTGCCCAGGTGCCCTTGGGATAGCTCCACAAACACACAGGTATTCTAAGCACACGAAATGCTACTGAGAACCTAACATTTCATCTATTTGAAAATAAGTATGTCTCATCGCTCTGGGATCTTGGACTATAACTGATTAACGCTTGTATGATGCTAAATCCGCCACCAGGAAGTTTCCGTATAACCATGGTAGTGCCGCTCACCGGGCGTTTGGAAAGCCGAGAATCACCTGCTTTCGTCTTCTCTCCATTCCTTCTTGTTGCTTAATTCCGTAACGAATTTCTTTAAAAAGTTATACTTTTTCATCATACCTTCTTGAGGTGTTTTTTCAATACTTAGTCTGTATCTTGTTCTTTCTGCAACACTTTCCACGAATAAATGTAGTTGTGTGAGATTAAGTATCACTTCCATGACTTCTGTTGGGCCAAGTTCTCATTGCTCCTGTAAGGCTAGTCTTTGAATTTTGGAGGTGTTTCCCCTTATCGTTAACAGGCTAGTTCTACTACTCCACGCAACTGTTCCATAGGTGATAATTGGTCTCATTATGGCAGTGAAAATTCAGCTAAGGATTTTTGAGTTTCAACCACAAAATTCAAGTTACTACCATGGTCACTGATTCGGTATTTACCACTAGATGCAAGAATTTGTGCGGTTTTAACTTTTCATAACCAGTTACTCGCTAAAATTGACCTATTGTTAGCTCATTGCAACAGAATATTTTGATTGCTTCTTCTTTCCCTTCCGGGTATCGTACAATATCGGGCCTGGTACATAACACATATATATTGAAATTCATTATTGACGGTTAAATAAACGGAACAGTAATACAATTTTTTTCCAGTAAAAGTTGGTATTTACCCTCATACCCCCTATAAATCCAAATATCGGAGAACGGAAAATCCTAATACTTCTAGGATAAATTGAGTCGGAGTAAATATTGAAATATTCTTTTCGCTGCAGCGAATTCCAACACAAATGTTTGAGGATATTTTTCAAAAGGGATTTAAGTTAACGGAACGAAATATTCATATTTACACTATTGAGAAATACTATAAATTTAAACGCAACGAATCTATGGAACGAATTTCAATAAAACCTATATCTTCAAGGTTAACGAGAATTGATGGAATGGATTGGTTCAATTCAGGTGAATTTATATTCATCCATTTGCAAATTATGAATTACTGTCCATATACAGAGGTTCAAGTCTATCCGATACTAAATGAGAATCCCAAACAGTGTTTTTTTAGACATTCAGGAGTAGTTTGTGTTGATCCATTTAAAGATATTACCTATAAATTTGCTAGATTGGCCAGGGATACAAAACGTAAAAAGCTTCAGGCTGCACCTGAAACCAGAAAAAGAAGTTCTAACGCGTTTACCAAAGAAGAATTAATGGAAATGGTAGAAAGCTATTCTGAAGATAATCCTGATGGGTTACAAAAAAAGTTTTTTCATTTATGTTCGTTCCAATTAGCATGGCGTGGAAATGAAGCTGCTAATTTTGATATTAATTACTTTTAAAAAGAATATGATAATAAAGGTAATTTTACTGGCAGGGTAGAATATAATCCAATCTTTTCCAAAACGGAACAAGGAGGATCAAAAGCTTTATCTGGCAGTTAGTGGCTGGTAAGAAATAATGCTAAGAACAATTTGTGTCCCGTTCGTTTATTTTCAAAAATTATGGAAAAAAGAGAATCCAATCCTTATCTAACAACAACAAGATTATTTTTAACACTACATCCAAATTGGGAGAAAGGAATATGGTACAAAAATTCACCATTGGGAATTAATACAATTTCAAAGTGGACGAAAATATCGGCAGAATCAATTGGTATAGACACAAAAAAAATATAAATAACCAATCATTCACATAGAGCTTCTGCAATATCTGCATTAGCGAAAGAAGGAGTTGGTGAACAAGAAGTGATTAAGCTTACAGGACATTCTTCTGCCCATTCTCTAAAACCATATTTACAATTAAATGAAGAACACCATTTCCAACTTATAGAGAACCTTCGAGAAAATAAAAATAAAGAAAAGGAATCCTCAGTTTCTAACTTAAATTCATCACAGGTTATGATGCAAAACAATCCCCAAAATAATGCTACAACGTACAATTATAATAATTGTACTTTTTACATAAATAAGTAATTTTTTTTTCATATTGTTATTATTTTTTTGGCTTTGTATAATTGAAGTTTGCAATAAATAAAACGTTTAAACATATGATTTTATAGTTTTTCTCTCGTGAAATAGTCATGTCGAATACCACTCAATTAAAAATTTTGTAAGGTAAAATTTTTCTCTTGTCGTATTCAAATTTGTTGCTTTTAGGTAATTTTGCTCATGACATTTAATCCAAAACGCAAAATTGCCAAGCAACAAACTTTCATGACAATCGAAAAATTTTGCCGACAAAATTTCCACTCTCGTGGTATTATATATGATTATTTTTTTCGCTTGTCAAAATCTGACATTTTGGTGGTTTTAACCAATAGCAATGCATTATTCTAGCCAATGATTCGGTATTATAGTGATAATTCTGCTTCCTCATCGATAATACCTTGTTTACATTGGAACGTCAAAATTTTACTTTGAATTTGTCATTATTGACAACTAAAATTGCTTCGAAGTTTATTGAAAACCGATTCAGTGCCATCACTCAAGAGAATATTGAACATTCAGGTAATACAAAATTTTTAATTGTTGAAAAAAATAATCTTCCCAAATACAACTCGCTCTTCAAATTTTATCACATAATTTTTTATTTTCATCACAACAACTTGTTTATTTGGGGCAAAAACATTTGAACAAACCGAATTTAGATAAAATCCCTCGTCCTAACGGACTCGTGATTTTATCAATCGGTTTGTTTTCATATTTTTGCCAAATAAACAAATTTTCGTGGAAAAGAAAAAATTATCGATACAATTTGAAGCACCTTTGATAATTCAGCTTCCTCATCGATAATACCTTGTTAACATTGAAACGTCAAAATTTTACTTTGAATTTGTCATTATTGACAAATAAAAGTGCTTCGAAGTTCATTGAAAAATGAACACAAACCGATTCAGTGCCATCATCTAAGAGAATATTGAACATTTAACACAAAATTCCACTCCACAATTGATGAAAAAAATAATCTTCCCAAATAAAACTCGTTCTCCAAATTTTATCACATAATTTCTTATTTTCATCACAACGACTTGTTTATTTGAGGCAAAAACATCCAAACAAACCGAATTTAAATGAAATCAATCGGTTTATTTTCATATTTTTGCCAAATAAACAAGTTTTCGTGGAAGAGAAAAAATAAAATTTTAAGCACTCGTGGTATTACCTTTGATAATTATTTCGATATTGACATATAATCGTCAGACTGTCAGAAGTTACATTTTAGGAGACGCCTACTTGATGTTTAACATTTTGATTAGACCAAATAATGACCTATCTTGTGATTGAATTGATATTATGTTTATGAATGGAAAAGAGGAGATATCATATTACAAATATTGAAGCTTAGGTATTAGTAGCCCCCCCCGATTCCTTCAAAATGCATGCTTCTTCGTACATTCAGCGTGATATTATCACAAAAACGAAGTAAGCCATCGACATAATCTATTATAAGAAAAGAAAACAAAGTCATCCACAAGACATTTTTAAAATCAACATTATTCACAACAGAAAAAGAATTCGAAAATGAAATGTCATTAAATGTAAAATTGTGCAAGACGTGAACATTTTAATAGAAAATGATAATTATTGTTCAACAAAAGTATAGACAACATTTAGTTGCAAATAAAGCTGTATAAACTAATATGTTATAGAGCATAATTCAATATTGTTAAGAAATGGCCAATTATTCATAACCAAATGTTGTGGTAATAATATTGTAAACAGTAAATTAAAGATAGAGAAAGCTTTAGATCGGGTAAGAAATAAATATTTTTTGGAGCAAAGACATAAAAAGTGCGCGAGTGAATAACCGAAATAAGTGCTACAAAATGCCCCAAAAAACTAACGAAAACCATAGTACGAATAATTAAATTAGATAAGTCACTGATAGTTTCTAGTATTAAGTTGAAATAAGCTAAATATCTCAAATTGTAAATATATTTAATCTGACATTTCTAAAAATTCATGACATTCGAAGATATAAACGTCAAATCTTGCGAATCCAATTGATTAAAATCGAAGAATTTGTCATTTAGTGTCTTATAATCCTTTGAAGCGTAAGCATCGTCAATTTTTTCGTAAAATCCATCAAACATAACTTCAAAAGCAAATTTTTGACGGAAGAGTAAACTTGAAAAGTCAAAAGTTAAATAGTTGACAAGTAGCATGAAGTATTTAATATTCACTTATTTTCAATTATTGTAAATAAGTTCCTGCTGCTGGAGTGGAAAATATATTCCTTTTTACACATTTCCCATGCACATTTGGAAAGCCCCCAATTCCGTAGGAGGAATAACAAAATTTATCCGAAGTTTCCATAGAAGCTTCCATGTCATATTTTAGAAGATAGTACCTACTCCATAGTATACAAGGTATTGATCCAATAGACTCCAGTGTACCTATTATGTGTGAGTACAATAACTATTTTTAAACCGTAAATATTCAAAACAATATGAACATTTACATTAATAATACAACCGGGTTATTGTATTAAAATTGAACAAGAACATAATTTATAGTTACATAATTTTTAGGTTATTTTACATTGTTTAATATATGCACTTAATCTCATATGTTATTTATTATTATTATTATTGTATATGTGCTGCACAATTCTTTTATTTCCAAGAATTGATCATTTTGCATTATTATTAAAATAATTCGAATTAAACAAATTATTTTTTTTTTACTACGTTTAACCTCAAATACACAGCACAGTCTGATCCGTTGAAAGGTCGTTGAAAGAGGCACGACCACGTATGCTCCCTGAGTACAGACGAAAATTATAAAATTGACCAATACTTGAAACAAGAAAGGAAGTCTCATAAAAAAATTAAATGAAAATAAAAATAAAAAAATTTTAAAATCTTTATAGGTAACTGGCGCTCAACTTTTAAAATAAATGTATTTGAAAAAAACATTCAAAATCATACACTATAAGTAATATCTCACCATCATAAATACATAATTTTACACTATATTATAGTATGTACAAAAAGTACGAGGAGTAATAAACCCTAATTAAGTATGCAAAACCTTTACAGGGAGCACCATGAAATTTTTGATAAATCTCTTACTTTAAATTACATTTCTTCCGTAAATCTAAAAACCAGGTAGATCGACCCCGTATTTGTTTCAGTTGTAGCAAAGTTTAGGGTTTCTTCATTGTTAAAGGATTAGCGGATAAGCAATAACGCAATGCAGTGGTGTGTATTTTGGGAAAAAATACGTTTTAAATT
>CAJUYG010002792.1:0-27103 GCA_910591675.1 Galerucella calmariensis
TGATTTATTTAGCAAAATTTAAAATTTATGTTTGTATTTAATATGTTCATATATTATAATATTACACTCCCGCTAATAACCCTAGCGGTTGATGCGGTAAATAAATGAAAAAAAAAAGACATAGGAACGAGTTTAGGTTGAACGTTATTTGGATTCGGTTTCCAAACATTTGGAGGTTTACCAACAACTTGTGATTTGGTGGATTTGGGTTACGTTGCATTTGTATTGGTCCTCTGGGAAATTGAGGTGAATAATTATTTGTCATTTGAGACGTAGTTGATTGAAATTGTTGGGGTGTTTGAAAATTCTGTTGGGGTGTTTGTTGAAAATTTTGTTGGTGTGTTTGTTGAAAATGTTGAGATTGGCTTGGGACATTGGGTTGGTTGGGATATTTCCGAATAGTATTATTAAAATAAACATCACCAAAATTTTGATTTCTCTGATAGTATTTAATATTATCCTCCTCTCTAATAAACTTAATCGCTTGTTCTAGTGTATTTAGTCTCATAGCACGAATAATAGGCCCTAATGGATCCTTTAAACCAGCTAAAAATTTGTTTGATGAAAAAATTTCTCTTTGATTCACGTTCTGCATTTTCATAGTGTGAATCTATATAATTACAAATTGAATTAAGCAAACTTAAAATTCTTTCATGAAATACGTAGGGAGATTCACTATTACGCTGTCTTATATTAACTAAATCTTGATTCAAACAATTCTCGTCTTTATGATCACCAAAATTCAAAATTGAAGCATTTTTTATATCATTCCAAGTTTTAGCGCCAGCTATCGCTACTATTCCTTCGGCTCTACCTTCTAATTTATTCAATATACCATTGAGAAGTAAGGTATTATGAAAATTACCGATATTTTCACTATCTAAATAGTGACGTGAAATTGATTCGGAATCATTTATGAAACGATGTAATTTATTTATGTTCCCATCAAAATTTGGGATAATTGACAAATTTTTAATGTCTAAAACTGGTGGTGCCATTATAGTTAAATGTTTAAAATTATCAATAAAATCTAACTCTTCACAATTGTCGATTTTGCTAAAGGATTCGTCGTTAGAAGAGGAGTCTGACATAAAAACAATTCTTACCACATTCTTACCACTCTTTTTGTTGCAATAGACCTTTTCTTATCTGTCCTTGGCTTCCTCGATGGATTCCTTGGGAACTGGAACTTGAAGTTGATTCTGGTTTTCGTCCAGAGTTGAAACTCACGGTTTATCTACGATAGATTTCCTGACGAAAATCCTACTGACTGCGCCACTTAAGTTTCTTTCTCAAAAAACTTTATTTTTAAAAACAACTTTTCTTGTTCTAAATACAGCACTAATTGAACTACTGGTAAATTAGAATATAAGTTTAATGTTACGACAATGAATATAAAAATCAGACTGAATTAATTTAAATGAAAAACATATAAGCAAATATTGTGAATAGCAAAATAAGCAGAATAAGCATTTCTCCTGTTCCTCATATCCGGGTGTTGGGCTCAATTATTATAACAGGTAGTTATAAGGGTCAATGACTATAACTCGCGTGACACACTATTCTGAACTATAGAACATTTAATGGACTTTTTGGTGTGCGTCATCGTTTGTGACGTATATCCGGGTTTTGGGTATGTCGTTTATTTTAATCGCTATTTTAACATTAAGACGTGAGACACATTGCCGCCACGAAAGGTACGTCTGCATCCTATTCTGAATAATACAATTTTTCCCGATTGATAGGTCGCGCTTGCGCGTAATCTAAACATCAACTTATCAAATTTTTCAAGTCAAAGAATAGGGTTAACGTTTGTGATACATTCAAACGGTCCATTATTGTGATATTATGTTTAGGATCAATCACAAACATGCCTCTTTCTGCATTTTCCCATCGTAATGTGTTGGAAGTACATTAAAAATCGATGACTCACACTAAAAAGGTTATTATAATATGAACTTCAGTTATATGGCGTCTATTTTCGAAATGGTAGCTATCAAATGTTGTTATTGTCAAATGCAGCTCAATTTTGGAAACAAAAATGTCATTTTGTTATTATCCCAGTGTTTGAATACATAATTCATTGATCCAGCATCATTGCATTGCATTCACACTGTAATGTGTAGTATGAAGTAGCTTTTCTTGTGAAATCAAATTCTTGTCCATATCAAAATAAGATATAGATCGGACACTTACAAAACGTACCAAATTGAGCGTAACAACAATAATAACATCTTTAGAATTATCTATAACGGAAACATATTATTTTCAATTCAATTACGATTTTCATCAACAGCGTTTCGGTCTTGTCATGGGCTCTTGTCTCTCACAAATTTCATCAAATATTCACATGGCCTATTTTGAAGCCCAAATAGATAATAATCAAAAATTAATTGTCTGGGAACATCATCGCAATATGGCCTTGGAGTCAATATCTTTTAAAGATTTTTTGACGAATATAAATTAAGTTGAAAAATCTATAATATTTGTGGATATTGGAATGACAATTTTATGGCAATTTTCAAATGTTCTTATCAATAAAACAGGGTATGAAACCGACCCACACTAATAGGTATTTAAATTTCAAATATAACCAAAAATGAGATATGACAAAAATTATTTGATAATCAATTCACAAAAGGAGAAAACAACAAAGCCGAATTTATGAGTGGGGGGCAACGTACATATTGCACACGGCCACGCGCTAGCGTCAGTTTTTCATGATAGTTGTGGACTCATCCCTATGGGAATGCTCATATTTAAGGTATTTGCTTCCCCCCGCTGCCACCGCCCTAGCTCCTGTTACCCTTTTCACATCCCTCAGAATTCTCCTAACCTCAACCCCTTCTTTTGCCTCTATAACCATCTCCCTTTTCCTTGAAACTCCAAGTCTATCCACCCACTTTCCTTCCATATCCCTCAAACCCTTCTTAATCCCTTCTATCCCCTCCTAATTGACTTCTCCAATATCCTTCAGGATTACCGCCTCATTCCTGACCTCCTCTTCCTTTTCCCCATCTGTATAAATTGCCACCTCCGTCCCATCTGCTCTCACCCACTAGATCATCTTCCTCAGCACCTTCATCTCCACATGCTCAAACATGTGTTGCCCAGCGCTGACCTTGCTCCCCACTTCCTTAAACAGTCGACTCATCATATCAAACACCTTTTCCTTGATAAGGGGAAAATCACCTCACGGACACGTGTCGTCGCAAAAACTAAAATACGCTCAATAAATTCCTTAGATGAACGGTGACGCTTATGGTTTACTACCTTACTAGCATCTTGGAAATAGGGGGGGTAGTCGTGCTTATGTGAGTTAATATTTTCCGGTTTATTAGTACATGCGGATCGCGCAGATCTCTGTTTATTAATCTCTTTCGACTGGTAGGTAATATTTAACGAATACTTCCGTCAAGTTTTAATTTTTGTCAAAAAACTGAGATAGAGACAGCAGAGCAGAGATGGAGACCAAGGAAGAAGATATATCCTCTGTAAGTTCCTTGTGGTATATTATTCATTCTTTTTTCAATTTCTTGGGAAATTAAACCACAATATTTTCGAATTCTTTATTTCAACGTTTCGGTAGCGTTCCAGCTACCGTTGTCAAGAAAAAATAAGTAGAAATTAATTTTTATCCCTAACTGACACAACAGAAAAAATTTGACAACTAGACAATCAAGAATTATTTTGAAGTTTAGGACTGCAAAATTTCGTTATCAAATTTTCATTGAGGTCCATTCATTGTAGATCATATCTGTGGCAAAATGTGAAATAGAATATTTCATTTTATGACATTCCAACGATATGATAGTCTACTAGAAATGGATCCAGTGAAGTGCACGTTCCAGGAACGGTTTTTATTGGGATAGCGCGTTTTTTTCGCTTATATTGGAAATGTTGTTAATAAAACGCGTTTCTTGATAGTTTTTTTGTGTATGAATATTTAAGTTTTTGAAATATGTATACTCATTTTTGTGATTTTGTGTATTGAAATGTGTATCGATTAACAACTATTCAAATTATAAATCATAAGAAAACCTAGATAAAAACTTATAATGCTATCCTGATAACGCAGGTAATTGATTATTGGAAATTTCTCTTTCTAACATTGGTAACCAAATTTGACTACATTCGGCTGAAATACTAGCTACACATTTATCTGCATTTAGTTGTATTGAAGCACTTTCTTTGATTTTCCGTCTTTTATTATTGGGTTCTTTTAATATTATTTTCGATGAATCCCATTGAATTTGATGACCCTCTTCCCAAGCATGTTTGCAAATAGCTGACTTAAAGAATTCCCCATCTTTGATATATTTTTTGTGTTCGTTTATTCGTACTTTCAATGGTCTAGATGTTTCACCTAAATAAAATTTGTCGCATTCACATGATATTTGATATATGCAGTTTTTTGAAGATTGTTCTTCTTTCTTTGGTTTCGTTTTTGTTAGTATTGATCTCAATGTATTATTCGATTTAAAACTAGTTCTAATATTGAATTGGTTACCAATTTTTCTAATTCTTTCTGATAAACCCTCCACATATTGATACCACAGGTCCTGTTATCCGTTATGGAAAGGAAGAAGATTCCAACACAAACCGAGATATTTTCCAACTGCAAGATCCAGGTCTCTGACCCGAAAAATTAAACTCCGATACAGAGATTATTCACTGGATGAAGGAACAATTCATGGAATTCCATATAGACTTATCTAAAAGAGTTTTTCTGATGTATATATCAAAAGAAAAATCAATAACGGTGAAATCATGGATCGAGACTGGATTGTTTACTCTAAAACTATGAATACAATTTTCTTTTCATGCAAAGTTTCCACGTTCTAAGCTACAGGTCAGCTCAAAAATGCAGAATTGAGTGATAAGCAGCATGCTAGTTCCCGGTTGGGAAAACATAAAACCTCCAACAGTCATTTTAAAGCAATCAGCCTTTGGCATGAAGCAAGGACACGAATTAAAAAAAATCACCCGTAAATAAATGTCAGGAATTGTATTCAGCAAAAAAACAAAAATCGCTGAATATTCTAGATAAAATTAAATTTAGAATTAAACACTTAGCAGAACATAAAGGTTCGTCTGACTAATTATTTTCGGAGAACGACGGCAATTTTGATACATGTGTATATCTATATATTTATAATGAGTGAATGAAAGTTTTTTTCTTGGCCCCGCATTCAATTTTCCACACAAACCCTAAAACCACTGAGAAAACACGTTTGACCACTGCAAACTATTATAAGTTGTGAATCACTATTTGCAAAAATATGATATAATCAAAATCCCTGCTACCATTTAATGGTGTAGGGTATACGTTAATGGTCCAATCAATAAACACACTAGAAGAGTAAGCAGACGTATTATCCGATGCCAACATAAACAATATCGGAGTTTATTAATTCATATTGCTGGATTCCACAGATGCTGCCATGTCGTATTATTTCAATCTAATAATCATCCAATAACTTCAATTTTTCTGTGGTTCCCCAATATGCCCTTCAATAATTACACAAGCAAGATAAATGTTGTGAAAAGCAATTCACTTTATCGTTTACCATGTAAGAGGGAAAGGCTTTTTAGGAAAAGATTATTTATCGAGATAATACAATGATGTTTAGAGACCGGAAGTAGATTCTATACTGAGTAATAATACTTAACAATCACTGGTTCTATAAAACATAAGCCAAAACAGAATTCACTGGAAATAATTATACTGACTATACTACTTATTCATGCTAAACCAAGAAATATAATTATAGCAATAGCCAAGTGAAGTTGCGTCCACGTCAAAAAGGTGTTATTTATATAGCATGTGTCGCTACATTTCTATATAGAAGTGTATACAGATCGCGAAAAGTCTATTCGAGACATACGATATACACAAGTACGACCTTGTATAAATATCATTCATCCATAATATACCTACATATACTCATACAAATGCAAATTTATATTATCAACAGAAAATGAACAATGTGTTACTTTACCTACATGTTTATAATTCAATATCGAGAGCAACTAAGATGAATACCTCGACTGATAAGTAAATCTAGGGTGAATATTTCTATTAAATTCAAATCCTCACACAGCACGACAATGTTTGTGTCTTTGTGACCTTTGCTTTTCGTATTGCCATCCTTGTTTTGGGATAAGAGAATCGATCCAGATGTTAGTTTGTTGCCAGCATAGCGGGTTATTCATCTTGTCTGCTCAATAATCGGAGCATTAATATCTGTATTGTTACCAATACTTGCGAAAATACTGAGTAATGATATTAATATGTTATTCAAAATGCCAAACAGGCGATGGGAAGCACATGGAAACTAAATCCACGGATCGTACACTTTCTGTAAAAAACAATGGTTACCTATGGGCCTTAGTTTGGCGGGCAAAAACAGATCAGAGAAAAGCCAAATCGGGTCTATCAAAGCTCTAGAGCCTTGCCTTTGCAGCAATGAAAGCTATTCCCGTTCTTTCGCCTCTTGTTCTGCAAGTTGAGGTTGAGGGGCCGAGGTCTCGAAGCCTCTGACTGTTGGTGCTGAGCTAATCAAACAATCCAGATATGCATGCCAGACCTAACCCTGGGTGGGCAGGTGAGGATTTCGAAAGTGGTGTCTAATAGCAATGAAGATAAGGAAATAAATCGTTTGATCTTAAAAACCAAGACGATATACTTTGAGATACACATCACCTGTAGGTATAGTTCTTTTCAAATCTTTCAAAACTGTCAACAAGGAATGTGTGAGACTTGGATTTGATTTCAAGCCTGTTCAAGTTACTTTTGATTTTGAGGAGTCGAATCATATTATTGCTGTTGAATTATTGTGGCTGAAAGTCAACATTGAAGGATGTAGGATGTGGGATGTATTTTATTATTAGTCCGCAAAGATACGCAGAGTAGAGAT
This sequence comes from Galerucella calmariensis, assembly GCA_910591675.1. NCBI lineage: Eukaryota > Metazoa > Arthropoda > Insecta > Coleoptera > Chrysomelidae > Galerucella > Galerucella calmariensis. Next base: position 6,921 of record CAJUYG010002792.1, read on the forward strand.
GTATCTATAAAATTTAGTCCAGTGTTTAAGCAAAACAACGTTCGGTATATATCGTTTGATTAAATTCGAAGACCATCTAGTATATGTAACATTTTTTGATGTAATTAAATGAATTTCAGCACTGAACGACCGAAGTGAGGAGTCTCTATCTTCTGTTTTAAAAAAACCCCGCCGTGAGTGAAAGCCGTTTGAGAGATCCGGAACTTGTGTACTTCGGAGCCTATATTGGAAAAAGTGGAATATTTTGAAAATGAACTGTACACTCGGAAATTTACATACTGCCGCTCATTGTTGAATTGTTTCGATATATTTATTCGTAAAGTTTTTTTTTTTGTTGAGTTTTGATGTATTGGTTTGGGCTTGTTTCTGTTAATGATAATAAAGAGTAAGTTAACTGATATGATGAATCATTAGCCGGTTCTCTATGATACTCGTACATTCTGAGCTTGTTTTTCCGCAGTTTTCATATATAATTTAAACTCGTATGGATTGTCATAATTTAATGTGTTCACATTAAATCCAAAGGGTTTGTTGAACATGGAAGAAGCTAAGCCATAAGTTGAGCCCGGCAGATTTCATTAGTTTGGGTATTGTAGTTTTCTTGAGTTCCTTTCAACAAAGAGGGATTTTGTACTCAGAAGAGGCCATAACTCGTTCGATCACCTGGGCGATTTAGACCATTCTTCCAGCGCCTCGTGGACCAATATAGTTTTTTCATTGTCTAATGCAAAGCTTTCCGAGTTTCCTTTAAATCCGAAGAGTTTTTCAAACTTGGAGGACGCTAAGCCGTAACATGTTCGATTAACTGGCCGATCTAGACCGTTCTTCCACCGCCTAGTACACCAATATAATTTTCTGTAACTGTCTATCGCATAGCTTTCCGTGTTTCCTTCGGATCCGAAGAGTTTTTAGAACTTGGGAGGAGCTAAGCCATAACTTGTACGATTAACTGGCCGACTAAGACCGTTTTTCCACCGCCTTGTGTACCAATATAGTTTTTTATTGTTTAACGCAGAGTTTTCCTTCCATATTTCCTTCGAATCCAGAGGGTCTCTTGGACTCAGAAGAGGCTAATCCACAACTTCTTCGAGTATCTGGCAGATTTGAACGTTCTTTCACCGGCCCGCATACCAATATATTCTTCTACCGTCCGAATAATAACTTCCATTGTATCCTTTGAATCCGAAGGGTTTTTGAATTTGGAAAAGTGTGAGCCACAACTTGTTCGAGTACCTGGCAGATTTATACCGTATTTGATTACCTAACCGGCACTGACAGTTACATCCGTTACTATACATCCCCGTTATTTTGCTTGCCCATGTAGATTTTGAAATAAAATGGACCAAAGAGTATTAATGGACTGAACGTATGGATTCCTGTTTCTCCCGTTACTACCGTAACTCATTAATTGGAGAACCGATATTTGACTCGTTCGTGTTAATAAAGTGAATAAAACAAGATTCCTGGAGTTTCCCGTAACCTCCATTTGCGGTTATCTGGAAATTTTGACGCCAAAGGTCAAGGGGCCTTGGAGCAAACAACGTTGAAAATCTGGCACCCAAGATTTGGAAATTTAGCTACAACACCGAGAAAAAGATTTATTTGTGACAATCAAAATCTTATTATGTCAAGTAAATATGATTTTCCATATGGCCTAACTAATATTTGATTTGTCGTAAAAAAAGGATTTGTTTCAAGTTCGGAAAGTAATATTGTTGATGAATAAAAACATGTTCATTGTCATCAGTAAAATGAGTTATCTATCGAAAATTACATTTATTCTTGTGAAAATGTATCATATTTGTTTTAAACAACATTTATTGGGGTATAATGACAAAATAGCTATATCAATCTTTGAAAGCATTTAAATTGAATAAAGTAGTTTTGCAATAACAAATACTTATTATTGCAAGCTAACAATATTGTTTTATTATAAAAAAATTACTTTATGGCAGAATGACATTTCTTTATCATGAAAAAATGTGTTGTATCGGTAAAATATATTTCTTCACCATAAAAAAGTATATTGTCTGGGTTAACGATATGTTTTTTATTCGTAAAAAATGTATCTTCCCAGCAAATCATATTTTTTTGTTGGAAACAAATGTTCATTCTTCAAGAAAACTATTAATTTTTACCAAAATTCAACATATTTATCATAACCGAACCATAATTTCCATTAACATTATATTGCCTTATAGTGAAAAAATATATTTCCCTAAAAAACCGAATTATTTATGGTATTGTTTTTTGTTCATGGAAGTTACCTACATGCACTAATCAATACACTGAGCTTTTGAAATGTTCCTAAATATTTAGGAATATATCAAAAGTTCACGGTGTATTAATAAGCAGTATGGGTAACTTCTACACGGTTCTCTAAATAATTAGGTTACTTAGGAAAATATATTTTTCACAAATATTTGTCTAAGCCGTTTCCAGACTATGTCGAACAACAAAGTTGACTTCCGTTTTGTATGTGTGGACCAGTCGATCGAATTGGTGGATGGTGATTAAAATTACCGCATATTTATGACAAACATGTTTAAATCTAATAAAAATTAATGGTCTTTATTTATGAATAAAACTGTATAGTAGGAAAGCAGGATTGGAATAAAAAACGTGCTGCTGAATATTTTGATCTATTAAATAGAAAACTATACATTTTTAAAATAGATACCATACATTTATAAAATGGAAACCATACATTGTTGAAATTAAACATACCTACATGATCTAAAACATAACCAACAATGGTATCCACAAGATAGCTTTGTCTATCCTTAAGTGTGCTCATTAATGCTTTTCTTATAGTAGTTTTTTGGAGTTCTTGGAGTAGATCTGACAGGTTTAATTGAGAAATGTGTATGTTTGAGGTACATTTCGCTTGCTTGTTACTTCTACCTACTTGAATATAATTGTCATTTATTTCCTTACCTTCAAAGATATCTCACAATAATTCTTGTAATCGCCATGAGTTTACAATTCATTCATTCTATTATTAAACTTATTTTTGTCCAGATCACTTTAACCACATACTTTACAAAAACAAAATAGTTAGTGAAATTGCAAAAACTGATCTAATTTCACATGCAGCCTGACGCCAAACGTATACAGGTGGTGACCGTTACTGAATAATAGGGAAGGGTGAGGTGAGAGTTCTTTGTTTCAATTGCCATATAATTTGTAGGCTAATGTGATTTCTTACGGGTGAAGAAATATGTGATTTGTAGCAAATACGTTTTTTTCCTCGTAACAATAAATGTACAATTATACTGAAATACTCATTTTTTCGGTAAAAAGTAGATCTTATTTAAGGCTAATAATCTATTGGCTTATTTAAAAAATATAAATTTCTGTCAAAACTCTCAAATGATTTACTATGAATATTTAATTTGTTGTTTTAAAGTGATGGGATATTATTGGAGATGATTGGTTTTTTTCTGGGTAATGAGAACAATTTTCACCCAAATAGCATTGTTATATTTTATAAAAAAATATTATATTGTGCTTCGTAGACTTTAATAGTTTCTGAAGAACAATTGTATGGAGGTGTGCATAAAGGAGAACACATTTTTTTACATGAAAGAAATTACACTCGAATAAATCATTTTTTTATATGAAAATTTCCCAATATTCTCACGTTAATATGGCTTCTCGATAATAAATAAGCAATGTTAGTTTTAAACAAAGGAGGGTCAAACAAATCAGTTTATTTGTCTATAAATAACTCTTCTCTCGGTGAAGGGTGTCCAACATAGAGTCGTGTTCGTTTGGCAGGAGCCACACGTAGGAAGTGAAGCACGTTACACGATACTAATTTATTGGAGTGAAGATATAATTTCGAACCAATATAACAAAATAATCAGTGTGTGTATTCTTCCAGAGAAGAGTAACCAAACATATAAACAAAGACTACAATTTTTATGAGAAAAAGTCGAATTATGTGAAGCAGGACGTATCCAAAAATTCGAATTTGTAAAATATGTATCATTATTGGAGTAGAGAAATTATTCCGAACCAATATACTAAAATAATCAGTATGTGTATTTTTACAAAAATAAGTAACCAAACGTATAAACAAAAACTAAAATTTTCATCAGAAGCGGGACATATCCAAAGATTCGGATTAGTGAAATGTGTATGTATAATACCAATATAATGAAGTATATTTCGTGAATAATTATTGTGATTGTAGTCAATAGATGTTGTTATTGTTATCGTTATAGTCACTGTTTTGAAAATATTATACCTAATAGATATTTCAAATTATGTGATTCTCCATATTTTTTCTATAACCTAAAAAATTGGTTAACCAATTCTCTGCTGCTCCATCAGACGTGTTTATTATTTCATTAAATCAGTGCAGGAAATTACAGGAAATCATTGAATCAACCTTCTTCAGTTCCAAAAAGAAATAAACAGAAGCTGCACTTATGCTGTGGAGGCAATTGGCGCAATTCAACCATGGTATTTTGATTATAGTTTTTTTCAGGATCTAGGATCTGACTTGACTTGACTCATGATTGAGATGCAATAAAACCATAAAACTTTGCGGATTTCCAGTACAGAGCCGCACTATACCAGATGGACAAGAAAAAGTATAGTCCTTTTCACGATCTAAGAAACTGTCCTGACCTGAAATGGGACAATGACATGCAATGAAGCCATAAAAGTATTAGCCGTGACAGGGTCGTATTCATGTTGTCGGCGAATGAGAAATTATCACCTGAAAGACTTTTAGATCATTCTTATTATAAATACTTCTTTTTCATCAGATGAAGTGTGGCTTTGCACGGTAAATCCGAAAATTTTCATGGTTTTATTGAATCTCAAGTATAATTAAAATCAAGTCAGTTTCTTAGATCGTGAGGAGAACTATGCGAAGGAAATGACCCAAAAGTCTTATAGAGTTTCCAGGTAATAGTTTATTATTCGCCTATAACAAATACGACCCTGTAATGGCTAATACTTTTATTGCTTTATTACATGTCATTATTCCATCCCAGGTTAGGTCTGTTTCTTAGATCGTGGAAAGAACTATTTCTGATCTGGCACTAAAGGACTATGATATTATTAAGGTAATTATCAATCGGCGAGTTTAGTCTATGCCCCTTAATTTACTAGAAAGTTGGGCACGCTTTTTGTGATTGATGTGGAACTACTGTCCTGTTTAATGATTGATCTGGTATAAAATCGTTGTTCCAATTTCTCAAACTAGCATGAATATTATTAATTTCAACTGATTGAATATTTGTTTCTATTTCTTCTTAATTACCTAGAAATCGAATCGGCAAAGTTTCTACTGAATTATCAAATCGACAAAAACTTTTCAAAATTTTTATTGTTTCCTGTTTTATCATTTCACGCAAAATTGAATATCACTTCAACTTTCTTGTTTAAAAATAAAAGCACTGTTACTTGATTATGTAATATCTAATACATAATTTAATATGAGACGAATGCACAGCATTAAAACCAACTGGGATGAACTCTGTTCGCCACCTAGCCAACAAATGTGTTATTGAGGGGGTAGAGGGCAGTCGAATAGCGGTGGCATTTTACGGCCAATACTGCAAATGAAAACATTTCACTCGCCACATATTAATGAGCGGAAGTCGTGAATTGCATCAATTGCTGTGGCGCTCCTGGCAAGTTATTTTTTAAGACGGACACTTCCATATACATTCAAATCTTCATTTTACTTTTTATAACAAAGTGATTAACAAAACTAAAACCAGATAAAATAATAAGTTTGACATAAACGACAAATTGTAAATCAACGAACTGTCATCACTCGACAATATATCGAAACATTGTTACAATAGTAACGAAATCAAGAAAATGGACGTCAGGGACCAGCAAAAGCTTTTTCCGGTCCCTGACGTCCATTTTCCGGTCTAAATCGGCAAAACGTTATTTTTTGGACGAACAATGGTCCAGAAGGTATAAACTTTTGGTCCCCCTTAAAAAAAAAATTGTACTTCACGCACCCGAAAATTAGTGTTTTTCAGGTCTCGACCTGAAAAACACTACTTTCCGGTCTTGTAACGTAAATTACTATTGTTGTCGGTTGAAATAATATACATAATAGTATATTTCATTACCAGTACAGAAATGAGGATTTTTCCGTCCGCGCGTGACACGGGAAGTCATGCAAGAACGGAAAATCCATTTCTGGACGAGTAATGAACGATATTTTTTATTATACTTGGGTACCTGAAATCAACATAAACAAAAAATATCGCAAAAAATTATCAAGAAAATCGGGAATATTCATTTTTATTTTTAAAACAGTAAAAGTGTAAGTACATACAACTCAAATTAACAAAATATACAAGTAGGTAATTCTAAGAAAATTAATTTTGGACAGAACCGTTATTATTAATAGTAATATTTATTGTACAATTCGTATTATTGTTGAAGCTCAATCCCTTTTGCATTTCTTTTTGTTGAACTAAAGACTCTGCTAAAGATGTTGAAGCGGAGTGTTCGTGTGTGCTTTGGTTCTCTTGATTGACTGTTACATTAATAAATAAATCGTTGCTATAGACACATTACTCGTTTCTTTCTTTTCTTCGGGTTGCCATAGGATATCTAGTATTATGGATATCTATGTTTATTATTAAGCGCACGGAAATAGGGATCGGGAAAAAATTTCCGTGCGCTGTTCCGAAAATGTCATATTTACTGTATTTTATAAACAGTTGAAAATGTAGTATTTTCTGTTAAGTATAATAAAAACATATTTCCCGGTTCTGTATCTGTATCTGTAAGAAATTGAAGGGTGGGTGACCCCCACGGCACTTAGGCCACAATTGGCCCATTGTGCATCCTTCCGAGGTTCAGACTTCCTTCTGGCTCGTCATCCAGCCTACTTGTTTGAAGTAGGCGATAACGTCGCCGGAAGTAAGCTCCCTCATGTTGGCTTGTGTTAGCCTGTACTCGCCGAATACGGAAAACCTAAATTAAGAGAGTGTCGGACATTCACAAAGAATGTGTTCGACAGTCTCATCTTCCGGTTCACATCCTCTACAGAGTGAAGTGTCAGACAGACCCAGTCTGTAGAGGTGTTTTCGTAGGTGGCAGTGACCGGTCAGAATACCCGTGGCTGTCCGAAGGTTCTGTCTGTTCATAGTCACGTATTTTTTGGCTACTTTGCTGTCCGGGTACTGCAGCAGTTCCTTGGCAAGCCTGCAGCCTTCTGCATCGTCCCACCTACCCTTAAACTTATCAAGGGAGTCAATCATAGCCGACGCCGACAGACTAATGAAAGTGCCGGGTCCCAAGAGTTTTTGGGAGGCTGCTTTCCTGGCTAGTGAGTCGGCAATGTGGTTACCTTTCGATTTACTGTGCCCCTTGATCCAGCCTAGAGTGACTTCGTTGTTGCTACAGGCTTCGATCAGGGACAGGTGACACTCTAGTACTAGGCCTGATGTGATACGTGGTCTGTTCAGGGCTAGTAGTGCTTGTCTACTGTCCGTGAGGATGTGAATTTTATTACCTGTGTTTCTTTTGGTAATCTCTTTTGCGGCGATGGAGATAGCAGTGAGCTCTGTTTGAGCAACGCTGACATTACGGCCCATCGCCCATTTGATGTTTAGGTTCAGAGATCTGGAGTAAATTCCACATCCTGAGCCCGTATTGGTTTTAGAGCCATCCGTGAAGATGCGGACTGCGCCTTCTTCTGATGTGTCTTGTGTGTTGTATTTGATGATTACCTTGTAGGGCCTGTGGAAGGCATACTGTGGTGAGATTGCGTCCGTATTTGCCTGCAGCAGGGGGACCTCATTGAGTGCCTCACGCCATAGGTTACGTCTCAATCTACCAGATCCTACGTCAGGTTGTATACCGGTAGAGCGTAAGCGTGTCATGGTCATCAAAATAACCTCCCTGATGTGTATGTCAAGGGGAGTGAGACCAAGGATCACCTCCATCGCTCTGGTTGGTGTGGTTCTCATGCCTCCTGTTGTGTTAAGGCATGCTGTTCTTTGAATTTGATCCAGTTTACGGACGACTGTCAGCTGGTTTGCTTTAACTCCCCAGGCAATCGCGCCGTACGTTAGCATAGGTCTGATGATGGCAGTGTAGATCCAGGCAGTAACCCTGGGTGACATTCCCCAGGTACGGCCGATGGTTCTGCGACACTGTTCATAAGAGATGTATGCTTTTTTTACTCTGTTTTCTAGATGAGAGTTCCATGTTAACTTACTGTCAAATGTGACACCTAGATATTTCACCTCTGATGAGAACTTAAGTTCGGTATTTAGGAGCTTTGGCACTTGATGTTTTGCAAGCTTCCTTTTTTTCGTGAAGAGTACCATTTCTGTCTTCTTTGGATTTATTGACAGAGAATGGTCTTTGCACCATTGTTCTATGATGTTGAGGGCCTCTTGCATTAGAGCACAGAGTATCTCCTCAAATCTTCCTGTTAGCAAAATGACTAGATCATCTGCATAAGCTATTGTGTATAGGTTGTCATCATTGAGGCGGCTGACCAAGGAGTCTAAGACCATGTTCCACAGTAGTGGTGAAAGTACCCCTCCCTGTGGACACCCTTTTACAACCAAGCCTTTGATGGTAACATCGTCTACACTGATTTTTATTACTCTTTTTGAGAGCATGTTATATATCCAGCCATTTATAGTTTGGGGGATATTCTTGTTGGCAAGTGCGTTCGTTATCTTAGGAAAAGTGGTTTTGTCGAACGCACCTTCTATATCTATGAATACGCCCAGGGTGGACTCCTTGTTTTCCAGCGATCTTTCGATGCGGCCCGCCACAAGGTGAAGAGCCGAATCGGTTGATCTCCCCGGAGTGTATGCATGTTGGTTTGGGTGCAATGGGTTTTGCGTTATCACTGCATCTCTTATATATCGTTCGCACAGCCTCTCCAAGGTCTTCATCGAAAACGATGTGAGGCTGATGGGTCGATATGCTCTTGGAGTAGAAAAGTCCATTCTTCCTGCTTTTGGTATGAACACAACTTTGACTTCTCTCCAACCTTTTGGAATATACCTCAGTGCCAATGAGGATCTGAGGATTCCTACCAGGTGCGGCGTTAAAGCATCCAGGCCCCACTAAAGTAGAGCTGGATAAATGCCGTCTGTTCCTGGTGATTTAAAGGGGGAGAAACAAGAGATAGCCCACCTTAATCTGTCCTCGTTGACGATCTGTCGCGCTATCCGCCAGTCATCATCCGTCGGGTTGTGGTGTTCCTCTTCCCTCCATGTTTCCGTGTTAGCAGTTTTGGAGTCAGGGAAGTGAGTTGACATTAATAGTTTAAGGCTTTCCTCGAGGTTGGCAGTTTTTGTGCCATCCTCTTTGGTTAGTGTACCAATGTGACGGTAGGGATCTTTGGAGAGGGCTTTTTGGAGTCTGGCTGCTTGGGGGAAATCTTCGATTTCCTCACAGTAGGTTCTCCACGCCTCTCTTTGTTTTTGTCTGATGACTGTTTTGTACTTCCTGAGGTGAGACTTGTATGCGTTCCAGTCCTCTTGAAGTCTGGTATTTTTGGCCTTGTTGAAAGATGTATATTTCCCGGTTGAATGTATGATTAATCCATACATCTTTTTGTGAGATTTTTCACAAAACTGGTTAACTGATAACAAATTAGTAAAGAAGAACTTCCATAGTTTCAACTGAAGGCCGTTTTATTATTCCATTCAATAGAAAACACCAACATACTATTATCACTGAACTCAATGGATGCTTCTCAACCAGCTCTAAAATTCATCGCTAAATTGTAAATAAGTCTAGCTACGGGGAAGCAATGTTCAACGAGGTTGATACTTGGGTGGGCGACCACTGGAAAAAACCCCGTCGTTTCTGCAGTGAAACACTTTAGACTAATGGGGTGCACTTAGGACGACTAGGGTGAAGTAGCATATGGAATACTTGTGGGCTCAGCAGACTTTCCGTTTGGAGGTAGTGTGCTCTCGGCGTCGGTGATCAGCCTCTCAGCTGCAGAAATGGACCGACGTTGAATAACAAAGGAAAAACAACGACAACCAACAATTACATGTTAACGACATAGAAAAGGCGCAGTTTGTGAGTGTCGTGCAATGCTTAGGTTCGCGTGTCTCTTCTCACCTGACTTGTGAAGTGTAATCATTTCAAATTCCATAAACCAGAATGGCAAAGAACTTAAGGATACGGAGCGACCTTTTGGTAGTTACCGTATTACTGTGGAGCACGACCATAGTGAGCTTCGAAATTATCTTGCTTCTAGGAATCCCATAACAACCAAGAGAAAAGCAATGGAAAGAAGATGGGACTAGTTCGGAGATTTCTCAGGAAACAAAACGGAAAGTACAAACCCGGGCAGATCTAGAACAAATCGGCCCACTAGGGCCGCATTCTTGACTGTGGGAGTGAAACTTTCCAAGAAGACAGATATTTTGTTTTCGTTACTGCAGTAAGCAAGGAAGATGAAAGCAAAATATGTGTTCTCTCAAGAAGCTTTACTCCGTCAGTCAAGTATTCGGTTTCAGGATAGAACAGACCGTGAGGAACGCTCACCATGAACCAAAATGCGGTAGTAATCAGCATAGAGCAGGGAATCTACGGTAAAAAAACGCCATCCGAATGAAATATTGGATCTGGCAGACTTTGAAGGTTTCTGTTAATAATAATGTAATTTCTGTTTTTAGTTTATGATGATGATACTGTTTTTCCTTACTCTCCTCCACTCCTATAAAATGACAACTATTGTATACATTATCCTTTCTTTTTATGATTTTTTTGGAGTTGACCACATATGTCAAAGTGAAATAGCTCGATATGTGAGAAAGTTCTTGCGAATTCTTCAACTTGCATTTCACGCGGTGAACTTGAAAAAATCCATTCTTCAAAAAGCTCTTGGTGATTCAAAAATCTGCTTGGTTTTGAGGAAGCCCTTTCAAAGTCTCGTAGACAAAAGGTTTTTCTACATAAAATGAGATGTTCACTTCAATTTTATCGCTCGAAAGTAGATTTATTTTCTTCGTTATACTGTGGGAACTTACAATGCATCCATCTGTTTTCAAATGAAGTTGTTGAGAAAATGGTAACTTTTTATACAATAATATTATCAGGTCGCGTCTGGAAATTTTAATCGTCGAAAGTTCCCTGTCATTTAAAATAATTTCAAACGATTTCCATAGCGCGCCAGAGCGAGTGACGTGAAACAGTATTATGCTTATACCTGTGTATCGATCGCTGGTCACAACAGTGTTCCCAATATAAGGGATTTTCAGGGCTTCTTGGCTTATTTTTCGAACTGCATGATAAAATCATTAGCATTTTTATTTATCACGAATCGGGATTATTTTTTTAACCAAGTAGAACGATCAATTTAGTTGAGTTACCTCGTATAATTTCGATTATAACTGATTATACATAGAGTAGCTCTACCAATCAAAAATTTCACAAGTGATTATTCATAGAGTAACTCAACCAATCGAAAATTTCATACAATACTTTAATTCCCACATCGACATCAATATACAACAATACATAAACTAACATTACCGTTAAATTCTGACGTTTATCAAAAATGAGCCTATTCGGATTGTAATTTCCATTGTACCAATGTGTATCTAAATTAATAAATTATTTATATTTTCTCAACAATAATCCTCCCGCTTCTCGGTCGGATTTAGGGCCGGTTTTACAAGAGATTTATACTAGGTATAGTTTTTCTGGGAATAAAGTTACTTCGAGAATTGCTATACCGGTGTAAAAAAGCATCTTAAAACCAACTAGATTTAAACTAGGTATAAATTCTGGTATAACTTCATACCCAGAATAACTATACCTAGTATAAGGGCCGGTTTTACAAGAGACATTTATACTAGGTATAGTTATTCTGGGTATAAAGTTATACCAGAATTTATACCTAGTTGAAAACTGGTTGGTTTTACGATGCTTTTTCACACCGGTATAGCAACTCTTGGAGTAAGAATTGCTATACCGGTGTAAAAAAGCATCGTAAAACCAACTAGTTTTATTCTAGGTATAAATTTTGGTATAACTTTATACCCAGAATAACTATACCTAGTATAAATCTCACTTGTAAAACCGGCCCTAAGTCGGATTATTTAAACTGTCAAACTGACACTCTTTGTAATTATGCAACAAGTTATCGATGTATAACCTGATTATTGTGAAGTACTTATAGTATTACTATCGATTATTGACATTAAAGTAATAAAATGTGTCTCAAATAATATCCCACAGGAAATATTGAAACTACACACTTTGGATTTTCTTTATTTATGACGAGTTTCTTCAAATATTCAATCCCTTCTCAATTGCGGCGAAATATATATTGTGATGTGTAGCATATTGAATATAAATAATTACCTATTCATTGAACAAGCTATTAATTATTAATCTCAATTATTGTTTCCAAGTTGCTGTTTTTATTGATTACCTAGCAAGAAACTATTATTTATCTATATATCTATCTATCTATCTATCTATTCAGTGTTTACCTGGATGTCGATAAAATTGGGGGAATTCCAATTATGTCAAATTGAACAACCTGTCAATAATGATATCTATATTCACAGAACTCACAAACTTCAAATATAAATCCTCTACAAGATTTTCCACCAAAATCAATAAATTAAATCATCTTAATATGTTCTCCAAAATATTGCTTTAAAGTTAATTCATCCATACTTTCTTGTCTCCACTATATACTTATACTACAGTTTACTGTACATGTCCTGTTCTCTATAGCGGAGTATATCACGCGAAATGTCTCTGTCTGGCAATTTGGTCCGATTTTTTTAATTTTAAAGGCTTACAACTACTATCTGACCAAATTTTCTCAAACAACCGTATACTACGTTATTTGTTATCAATTAATCTTCATTTTAAAACTATTTCTGATTGGTTGACAGATAAATGCAATTACCAATACCAATTTACCTGCGAGGCAATAGGGACAAGAAAGATTTGAGTTACTGGTTGGGACGTCGGTGAAAAAAGATCTTGGCTCGTATCTTAGACTATTGAAATGACATAACTTCTCTGTTGTATGTTTTTTTTTCGTCGTCTGACATTTTATTAAGTTTAGAGACAGTGTTGCTGGTAAATTTTTATTCATTTAAATAATTGAAATATCAAAGTATCCATTGGCTTGTGTGAATAAATTAATGTGCACTACTTAAACCTACCAGAACATTTCAAACTGTGCGTAAATTGTAAAGAAAGTTTGAAATAAGTTTCTATTATTCCACACAATTTTTCATTCTTGTGAACGAATTCTAGGTAGACTTGGCGTATAATGTGGAATATTTGGAATTCCGTATGTTCATGTAAGCGGAAATTGTTATAGAGCGATGAAATCGAGTTGAATCGGAGCAAAGTTTAGGAATTTGGTCGTCTTATAATATTATGCATTCAGAATTTCCAACTTTCCAAGGATGCAAAGAAATAGGACAATGTTAAACTTATATAAAGTAGAGTATAATTATAGAGACATTGTGGAATATATTTACTCAGGTGGAAAAGGACCACCTCAAAATGTTGACAAATATCAATCTTGAATATATTTTCCATTTCCTGTCCAATATTTATGGAATGTAGAAATTGGACAGAAGTTGTCCAAAGTTGATACATATCAATTCGATTTCCGAATAAGACCGGATTTTTATTCACTATACGAGGAACAACTATATAAGGCATATATTCCAAGTACGTAATCTTGACGAATTTCTGGACAATCTAATATAACCCTTAGTAGGAAAGTTTACCGACTATTAAAGCAATACTGGAGTAGAGAAACATATTATACATTGCCGAAAATATTGGTGGAATACCAGGACTTGTGAATAATTGTGATTAGTGAATGAACAAAAATGGGTTCTGTGTTGGACAACATTTTGCAAGCTTTAAAGAAACGTTCACACTTTATTGAGACAAATTGAATTCATCTGTGTCACCATTTGAAGAGTCGAATGTACTATTTGCTCGTTGTATACATATTTCGGAACAAATGGTCGAAGTTTATTGATAGAACATAACGATAACGGTAATAATAGGCTATGGATGACATGAAACAATATAGAAAAGAATGGGTTTGGTAGAAAATGCATTATTGGTTTTTGGATACAGAAAGAAAGAAAAAAAGGTAGAACGTGTCGCGGGACACACGGTAGGAACTTTAGTTCCTTTTAAGCAAAAATTATGTAATATATCTGACGTTATAGATAAACAATTTGCATATTCCGTGTATCTAGCCATAAGTTTGTTTTATTTAAATAAATATAACAATGAGATTAATATTCACTTTTCATAAATAATAATTGACCACAAACAACAAAGTACAGACCTGACGAGAACTGTCAGTGAGACATTAGAAAAAGATGTAAGATACATTGCCGCTACGAAAGGTAGATCTGCATTTTATTTGAATGAGTAATTTCTCCTGATTGATCGGTCGCGCTTGCGCGAATTCTGAACATCAACATATCAAATTTTTTACGTCAACGATTAGGGTTAACGTTTGTAATGAATTAAAACGGTTCATTATTGTGATATTTTGATTAGAATTAATCACAGACCTGCCTTTTTTCCATTTCTTCCTATATGTAATGTGATAGAAGGAGATTAACAATCGATGACGCACACCAAGAAGGGTATTACTTCAACCACAAACATTATACGATCCACAGGAACGTTGCTTGGTTATAATTACATCAGGATATTACGATAGTGCCCGAACACTGGCCTAATCCTGCATACTCCATCTCACTGGAACTATTCATTCCTAATACAACAGATCACTCAACCATACTCAATACAATATTAATATAACTTTAGCTAAGAATAATATTACTGATTGAAACACTGTCGTGAACCTCAATATACAGGGTGAGTCATAAGGAAATGTATTATACTCTTACCTCGTATGAAGACCTCTATGGAGAATGTCAAATTCCTATTAAAAAGTGCCTGCTCCGATATTTCAATGATATACAGGGGAGTTGTGAATTTTGACCTATATTTCTTGTGATCATAACTTTTGAACGGAGATTCCGATTTGTGTTATACTTTGGTAGAACGTTACACTAGGTTTCTTTGTAGGGAGAAGTTTCCAATCCATTGGAAATTTCTCAAACTCTGATATTCCCTTTATGATTCGTTGTTAGTATATTGGCAATGTTTGTTCTATGAACGGGTGGAACATTTTGACAGTAAAGAGTATGACGTATGAAATTTATTCGATTATATCTAGGTATGTTTTGTACTCTTCGAACCCAAACTATATTCGAGAGAACACGAAAATTGGGTTGTGGCTTACTGGGAATGCGTACTCTTTACAGATGAGTCCAGATATTATCTGAACGATAAGGATAGATGTATTCGTGCATTTCGACGACCCAACGAACGTTATGCCCAATGCAATTTCTTGAACATGATATGCAAGACAATGCCAGGACGCAAGTTGTCAGTAATTACCTGGAAAAATCAATACCGCAGTCCGGACCTGAATCATATAGGAAACTTAGGGGCAATAGCCTAAGAGAGGTTAATTTAAATCTTGGAAGAATAAGACCAAAATTAAGTAGAACAGCTTATTCCAAGTATGCGTCGACGATGTCATGTCGTTATTCGTGCGAGAGGGGAGAATACTCGTTTCTGAGAATTATTTTTATGAGTATCGTTTACTGTCAATTTCTAATTTTTCTTTCATTTCTTCCAGAATTTTATCAGATCCTCATGACGTTTCACCATGTATAATAAACTATAGTAATAAGATATTGTTACGCGAGCTGCTGCATTAATGTGCTCAATTAGTGCCCCCAGTGAAATTCCCATATGATACGACTATGGCTCCTCCGCCGTATTTTCAAGAATGATCTGGAAAACGTAACATCTAGAAAAACCCGGCGCATCCGCCAAAACTTCGAGTTCTAGAGGTTTCTAGAAAAACATACGTGCGAGTATAAATAGGCGACGAGCATCGCAGCGGAGTCAGTTAGTCAGTTGGTGTTGATACTGAAAGAAAGCAATCGCGCCTCGGTAAAGTGACTCTCATATAAATTATAGTTAGTGTGTGTTTAGTGTGACATATAAATTATTAAATAAGGACTGTATATGAATATAAATCTGTAAATATAAATTAATTGTTAATATAAATTAGAATAAACGTTACAATATGAATAAAATATAGTTGTGGTAATGTTGCCATTCAGATATTGATCATATTATAACATTTAATTATATTGGATTCTCTTACTCAATTGAACATACAGTTCCCCATGAATCTAGCTCATTCAATGGAGGTCATTAATAATAGTATATTATTAAACGAGCAATTTATGATAGCCCTAATTCACGATGGGTGACGTTTGCGTCACGAGCCGCGGGCGAGGGGCGCAAGTCACCCAAGTGAATTATGGCCATAAATGGCGAGTAGAATACTATACTTTGTCCGCGACACTCAATTTATTTATTAATAAGTAAAAGTCAGTAGCGGTTTGGCATATTACTAACCTCAAAATGTTGTGGCATCTACTTCAAATAATTTGACATATATAGAGATGGGCGATACTGTAGAAAGTATCAATACAACGTACCGTTATAAATATATTGTTTTAAAATACTTAATATTAGAAAATATCGTTATAAAAAGTATCAATAAAAATTACAATATTTTATAGATACGATATATGTCAGAAACAAATTTTCTGAACAAAATACACAGATTTAATAGTTTATTTCATATTGTACCCCCATCTCTAGTCGTGAATTATTTATTTATTTATTTTATTACAGAAGCAAACAGGTTTCCCTTATTCTATGCAACTGTGGTTACAAATTATAACTTAATACAACGCATGCATATTGCTTATGAGACAAAAACGACTGAATGTACACATAAGACTAATTCTCTAATATTAAATCTGCAATAGATATTTTAAATTGACTCAGAGTAATTCCTAGCAGTCCAGTGTATAAATTATCACTTAAGCTATTGTATAGCTGACATATTTTATCTAGCGAGTTTATTGAAGGTGTTAAGAATAAATAATTCCTAGGACGGGTTCGATGATAGGGTACGTAGAAATTTAATTGACTGAGATCAGCTGAGCCTATTAAATTGTTCCACAACTTATAAAGAAAAATTAATTCTCGACGTTTTCTCCTGCATACTAATTTATCAATACTAAACTCTGACCTCAATGGATCATAAGACTCATATTTAGGAGACATCTTGTGTTTTTTAAAATAGATATATTTCACAAACTTATTTTGTATGGCTTCAATTTGGCGACTCAAGCTTAAATTAATAAGTGAACTCCAAATAATGCTACCAAACTCCAACTTGCTTCTTACAAGCGAGTTATATATACTTATAATTGACTTAATATTAGTAAAAGCATAGGCAGTACGTTTTATAAACCCAAGTAATTTATATGATTGAGAAACAATGTTAAGTATATGTGATTTAAAGCTAAATTTACCAGTGAATAAAATACCTAGGTCCGTTATTTCATTTACTCTCATTAATTGAGTATCCCCCATTGCATAATAAAAATATCTGGGGTTTTTTTGGCGACTGAATGTTAAAACAACACATTTGCTAGTGTTAAAAGGTAATTTATTAGTTAGCGACCAATTATATATTTTATCTATGTCGTACTGTAATTGAAGATGATCATTTAAGTTATTCACTTTTGTATAAATTTTTAAATCGTCCGCAAACAATAAACACTCAGATGTAATTAAGGAAGGCACTTCGTTTATAAAAATCAAAAAAAGTAACGGTCCTAGATTAGATCCCTGTGGTATACCAGATTCCACCATAAATGCCTCAGATTTCTCACCCATGAAAGATACATATTGCCACCTATCAATAAGATAAGTAGCATAAAGTTTTAGTAAAGGATAGCTCATTCCCAGTAAATGTAACTTCCTTAAAAGTATATCATGGTTTACTTTATCAAAAGCTTTGGCGAAATCTGTATATACCACATCAACCTGCTCCCCTTTATCTTGTGATTCAAGTACATAATTGGAGAAGGTTAGCAGATTTGTTTCAATAGACCTCTTATTACAGAAGCCATGCTGTTGATTATATAATATAGTTTGGAAATGCAAATATAATTTATCATATAATATATATTCAAAAATTTTAGCGCTACAGTTTGCTATTGCAATCGGCCTGTAATTACTGAACTCGTCCCTAGGGCCTTTTTTATGTATCGGAGTTACCTTTGTGATCCTAAACGCCTTTGGAAAGTAGTTATTGTTAAGTGATTTTTGTAACAAAATTATGAGGGGGTATGTAAGATAATCACGACTGGCTTTAAATATATATCCCGGAATTCCATCAGGTCCAGCTGAGAACTTTGGTTTAAGCTTTTTAAATGCAATGTGAATATATTGAACAGTGATCCTAGTAAATTGTAAACAATTGAAATTTGAACTATAATTATCCACAGAATTCAAAAAAGTCAGATGGTAGGTAGATGAGCTGTGTTCATACACCGATTTAAAATAGTTCGCAAATTCTGCTGATATTATTGATTTATCTGTAATATTAATACAATTGTTATCAGGATTCTTGAAACAGTGATCTGCTTTATTATATTTTTTGTTATTTTTCACAAAATTCCAAAACAAATTGGGATTATCGTTAATGCCGTCTTCAATGTTACGGATGTATATGTTATTTTCTTCCTTAATTTTATTTTTTAACAGAGTTCTTAGTCGTTTAAATTCATTTGAGTGATATTCAGATTTTTTTTTGCATTTTTCTGTGATATTCCTTCTCTTGTAATAAACGGATTATATCTGGAGTAAACCATGGAGGGAATTTGGTATTTTTAATGTTACTAGATTTAAATTTAGGTACACAAGCATCGAACATTTCATATAGTTTATGATAAAAGAATTCTACTGCAGTATCTACATCATCTATACAATCTAGGAACTCCCAAGTGCAATCCCTTAGTAACTCGGAGAGTAAATCAAAATTAGCTCTCTTAAAATTATATTGATATGTTAGGCTGTTAATTTCCCGAAATGTTTTGCAATTTTTATCAATATTAATCGTAAGTTGAAGAATGGGGTGTTTTTTATCCTCTTTGGTCAGAGGATATTGATTCTTTTCCACCGACATATCGACATTACACAATACAAGATCTAACGTTCGCATATCTTCATTTAATATATTATTTAAAGATTTTAATTTCAACGTATTCATTAATTCGCATAATGATAAAATTTTATCTGAAGTAATGTTTTCCCATTTAAACTCGGATCCATTTATGTTGGGTAAATTAAAGTCACCCATTATTACAAAATAAGTACTGGAATCTATTATGTTATCAAGCTGAGAAAAAATTTCGACAAACGCTATATAATCATCATTTCGTGACTGAGGTGGCAAGTAAATATTAGTTAAAATTATTTTGTTACCAGAAATATCAACTTCGATAAACACAGCCTCCAAATCCGTATCTACACTGATTAACTTAGATTTAAATTTCTTATGCACTGCAATTAAAACACCGCCCCCTCTTCTATTACCCGTTTTTGTAAAATCTCTCTGTAAACTATATATCTTTCGTCAAAAAGTTCGGAATCAAATATATCTGAATCCAACCATGTTTCCGTAAGAGCTATAATATCGTACGTTTCAAGTACCTAGTAAATTATGTTTAAATTCAGTCGTCTTTGTCCGCAAACCTCGAACGTTTTGATAATACGTTTGAAGTTTCATGAATAACTCTTAAAGTATAGCTCCTTAATAAAAAAAAATAAAAATAAAATACAGTACATAAATTGCATATAAGATGAAAATTGAGAAAATGTAGTATAATAATAAAACTAAATATTTTATATATATAAACTGATTAAACGATTTCTCCAAATTTATAAACAGAATCCCCGAAAACATAAACAGTACACAAATAAACATAAAAAAATTGCTATCACTGTAAATAGGTATATACAGGGTGGCGCACCGAAAACGAAACAGATGCATTTACTGGCAGATGATTCCTTTTTAAAAAAATCCCTCGGACCCGTCGATTTTGTTTCCGAGGGGGACACAAAATTGGCATAAAATCACAGTAACATTTGCAGCCCCCTAAGCGGGGGTGGCACCATCCCTAAAATCTTAAATGGAAAGGGGGGTCGAATGATCCATCATTTAAAAGGTCTTTCAACTCCCTTTA